>JAKSZT010054366.1:123619-155843 GCA_026826555.1 Tolypeutes matacus | reverse complement strand
AGATACCCAATAAGATTAAGTGCTAATTTCTCACCAGAAACCATGAAGGCAAGAAGACAGTAGTATATTTAAGATACTGCAAGACAAAAATCTCCAGCCAAGGATCTTATATCCAGCAAGAATATCTTTCAAAAATGAGGGTGAGTTTAGAATATTCACTGATAAACAGAAACTGGGATAGTTTGTAACCAAGAAACCTGCTTTGTAGAAAATACTAAAGGGTGTGCTACACCCTGAAAAGAAAAGACAGGAGAAGAGGCCTGTAAGAGGGTTTAGAAATGAAGATTATATCAATAAAAGTAACTAAAAGTGTCAAAAGAGTGATGAAAATAAAATATGACAGATAAAAACAAAATATTCAGTAATAAACTTAACCAATAATGTAAAGCACTTGTATTCAGAAAACTACCATCCATTGTTAAGTTTTTTTTTAAAGTCTTAAATAATTGGAAGAACATTCCATGCTCATGGATTGAAAGACTAAATATCATTAAGATGTCAATTCTACTCAAGTTGAAATGTGGATATAATGCACTCCCGAAGAGAAATCCACTAGCATTTTAAAAATAAATGGAAAACATCATTATCAAATTTGTTTGGAAGAGTAGGGGGTCCCAAATAGCCAGAAACATCTTAAAAAGCAAAACTGAAGCTGGAGGACTCTCATTTCTGGGCTTTAAGTCATATTACCTAGCTACAGTGGTAAAAACAGCATGGCACTGGCATAAAGACAGACACATAGAACAATGGAACCAAATGAGGGTTAAAAAACAGACCCTCACATGGATAGTCAAGTGATTTTTGACTAGCTTGTCAAACCTACCCATCATGGGCAGAACAGTCCATTCAATGAGTGGTGCTGAGAAAATTGGATATCCATAGCAAAGGATGGAAAAAGGACCCTTAGCTCACACCCTATATAAAAATTAACTCAAAATGAATTTAAAAACCTAAATATAAAAGCAAGAACCATAAAGCTTCTGGAAGAAAATGTAGGAAAATATCTTCAAGATCTGGTGGTAGGTGGTGGTTCTTAAAGGAGATAAGAGGAGGACTGAGATGGACTACTGATATTTAATGTATGTAGAAGTTTTAATTAGTTTTACTGTAAAAGTGTGGAAATGTACAGAGTTGATGGTGAGAGGTGATATAGTGAGTAACAGCTGGTTTATAAATGGGGATGTGGCTGAAAATGGTAGTCTATTGATGTAAATGCCACTTGACAGAAAGCTAGAGAATAATCTAGGGACTGAATAGCACAGTAAACCCAGTGGTGGATGAGAATAGTGGTTGATGGTACAGATGCAAAAGTGTACTTTTTGAGCTAGAGCAGATATACATCAGTATTGCTGGGTTGTGGGAATGTGGAGAAGCATGGAAAAAATACAACTGGAGTGACCTATGGATGTGATTAACAGTAATAATGCAATATTCTTGCATCTATGCCAAAAATGTACTGTGTTGACATTGGGGATGTATGGAAAATGTGTGCCAAATGTTTGCTGTTGACCTGGTAATAATCAGATGATATTATCTCACAATCTGTAAAAAAAGATTCCACCATGGTGTGGTGTGTTGATAGAGAGGTGGTGTTTGGTAATTCTGCACATGTCCATGATTGTTTTGTAAGTTTACAACTTCTGTCAAAAAATATATTTAAAAAATAATAATGGGGGTGGGGGGTTCAGGGGAAACTACACCAAATGTAAGATAAGGACTATAATTCCTAGTAGGATTTTGACAATATTCTTTCATAATTTGTAACAAATGTCTCATGACAATACAAGGTGTTGGTAGAGGATTAATTTATGGGATCCCTGTATGATTTTATGAATATTTGTTTTGTAAGGTCACAATTTTACTATACACTTATTGTTTATGCATTCTCATGTATAAATGATATAAAAATAATAATAATAGGGGGGTTGGGGAAAATACTTTGGTTTGTAGGAATATTTTGAGGATGCTCTTTAATCATTAGTTAAAAATGTTTCACAACAATGCAAGGTATTGGTGGTAGGGTGAGGTAAGAGAGCCCTGCATGATGGTATGTATGTTTGTTTTATAAGTTCACACTATTACTATAAATTTATTGTTTATTTATGTTCATGTATGAGTGATATACTTCAATAAATTTAAAAATTCTACAAAAAATTTCAATATAAATTATTATAAGAAACTAAAATTTTAAAATTACACAAGTATGCATAAATATTTTAAAATAAGGTAATTCAGAAATGAAATATATTTTAAAACATATCATTGAAAATGCCTTTAAAGATAATTATATTATGAAAATAATACACATTTATAGGGAATGACTAGATTTTAAGAAATTGTTGGTAGATATATCCTTTCTTTACAAGAGTTCAGATTTAAAAAGGAATATCCAAAAGTTAGATGGAGAAATAAAATAGAGATGGTCACTTGCAAAAGAAGGAATGAGAATATGTCTTATTACTTATTCTATAGGAAAAAATCCATTATGCATTGGCTCAGGGAGGTCAGAATCTTGTGCTAGGCTGCCTGGCTTTTGAATACTGGCTCCATTATCTGCCTGCTGTGTGACCTTGTACAAGTTACTCCATGTTTCTGTTTCTGTGTCATTTGTAAAAGTAGACTTAATAATAGACTTTTTGCAGATTAAGTGAAACAATTTCTGTAGATTAGATAGTAATCTAGATCTTACTGTGCTAGAGAAGAGGAACTTTGGTGCCCCAAAATTATCTTTTCATGGTGTTGAAATTAAATCAGTGCAAATTGTTATTTCCTGACCACAGTTAATGTCTCAATAGAAGTTTTCTTAATTCAAAACAATAAATTAATAAAATGAAAAAATAAAACAAAGGAGGTGGGAGGAGTGTACACTACCATGACTTGGGAGAGAGCTCCTTCAACCTGAGTGCCTTCTCTGGGCAGGCTTTTCCCTCACCTCAATCTTGGCACTGTACCTTAGGCTTCCATTGCAGGCACAGTTCTAGGCTTCCCCCTCCTTCCCTTCTCTCTCCTCCCCCTTCCTCCTCTTTCTCCATAGTCACCTGACAGGCAGCCCTGGGTCCAGTTTAGTGCAGGGACAAGTCTGGGGAGTCAGGGCCGCAGCACCCAGCCTTCCACCCTCTGGCTCCTGCACTGCCCATAGCCTCCCCTCGCCCTACTCCTCTCCATGCTTCTTTGCTTCCTCCTCCTGCTCCTCTTCTCCCTGCCTGGCTCCCAGCACTACCTCTGCAGGGAGAGATTTTGGGATCCTCTGAGGAAATTCAAGTCAGTGTTCCTGGGGGAGCAGGGTGGGAAGGGCCAGGTTTATTCTCTTGGTTTAATGCCAAACAGACCCCCACCATCAAATCACCCACCCCTAAGGGAGCCCCATGGCCTCCACTCCTAATGGCCCCTCCATGTCCTGGTGGAGGGGAGGGATGGGGATGGGGAGGTCCAGGACTGCTCTGCAGGGTCTCACTGGGGAGGGTCCAAGGTTAGGGTCAGAGGAGATGCCAGGGTGATGGAGGTGTGGGGGTATGGGATTTGGGGTGGATTGTGGACCTGGGGCACACAGCTGGGTGTGGGTGTGCAGGTGTGGCTCATCTGGGAGGCCAGAGGGCGGTAGCTCACTGGGTAGCAAAGACCAAGCATGAAGAGGAGGGCTCTCTGGCTCACTGGTGCTATAGCACCTGCTGGGGGCAACCAGGCAGGTGGTGTTATGGGGTTGAGGGCAGCACCTCTCTTTGAAGAATGGGATGGGGATGGGTTCTGGCAGCCACCAACCCTGTTGGTTTCCTGTGGACACTGCTGGAACCATGAGACTGGCACATCCAGACATTGAGGACAAAAGGCTGCCCAGGGAAAGAAAGGTGGACACCAGATTCCTCTAGAAAGAATGGGCTCAGGCAATGGGGAAGGAGGGCACAGAAGGTTCTAGACTTGCTACCTTTCACTGAAGTGTGTTATCCTTTTTTGGGCTCCCTCAGAATCCCCTGCTGAGCCATGCAAACCTCCTTTGCTTCTTAAATTCACAGAAATGGAAGCTGAAGTCCTAAGAGATGGAACCTTCTACCTTCCACATGTTCTGCTGGGAATTCTGAGGCCTAGAGAAACTGGAGAGCTTGCCCAGACTCCTGTTGTGGGTTGTTATACGTTCTGGGGCTGGAACCCATGTCTCCTTTCCCAAGTCCACTGGGTTTTCATTGGCTTGCCATTAGGAAATGAGATGACCTTGAATTGATGAAACCAAGAATTGGTGAGCCTTCCTGAGGGAAGGTGGGAAGTTGCCACTGTCTTATCTGGCTTTTGGCTGGATTGGGTGATGTGGTGGGAATGCAGGGCCAGCTGATTGGGGGCAGGTTTTGTGGGCTTTTGGAACATGGTCATCAGGGAAGAGAGGCACTGTCATCAATGACATTGGCTGCTGGCTGCCCTGGTCACTTTGGGCAGGCAGCCCTGGGGCCCTACAAAACTTCCTACTTACTTTGTTGTGTCATTAGTGGGTTGTTTACCTTAAGTCTTTCAGAGATTTTTGAGGCCCCTGGGTTGAGTAGGGTACATGTCCATCCCTGGGCCTGGTGGAATGTGGGACTCACCACCACAGTGTTGCTTTTTGCCCTCTCAAACCATCTTCCCTGCATACAGCTGTGCATGTGCTGAGCTTTGTGTCAGCCTCCTCTGCAGCCTGTGTGATGGAGGGAGCCTCATGGTGTGTTGACACTCACAGTTTGGATAACAGCAGGACTCATGTGGATTCACCTAGTTGCTGCAAATAAATATCAAGTAACTCTAGAGTAATGAATAACATTTCCAGTGTTATGTAAAATATCCCAGACTTTTGGCTCCTCATTAAAGGCAACTTTGAGACATGGATGATGGGAACCAAGCCCAGCCCACCTGCCACGGAGTAAAATAGCAGCAATTCAGGGTTATCACAGCACAGGCTGGAAAAGTCTCTTCAGGTCCCTCCTCCTCCAGTTATGATTGACAGTGATTTTGGGATCATGCGAGGACTGCATCAGGGCTCTGTGGGATTGTCTTTCTGATTCCCACTCACACCTGGGCTTGTTTCTCCCTTGCATTGGGCTTTACAGAGTGCAGTGGTGTGTTTCTGTGTAGGAGAAAGTTCTGTGTGCTGTCTCTCATAAACATCTTGAAGTTAGGAAACTTTGTCTTTAGAATCTCTGTTTCCTACTCTCTAATTCAACATATCATATTTCAATTTCTCCAGAGCCTAGTGGATCACTGGGTGAATCGCTGGCCTGCTGTGAGGCAGATGTCAGGTGAGTAGTGCCATGTGGGTGGTGCATGCCCTTGGGCACTGCCTTCCTCAATGGCCAACCTGCTTTCCTGGGAGCTACCAGAGAGGGCGCTAGAGCCCTGTATCTTAGATTAGGAAAATTGTTTCCCCTCCAGGAACTGGGTGGGGCCATCCCCAGTCCAGATGCCCTGGCTGGGCACAGAGGTCTGGGGTTGGGGCCTGCATGTGGGTGGTGCTGGAAGCTGCCCCATCTCCTCCAATGATGTTCAGCTCCAGGCTGCAGGCCTTGGCGGTAGGTGGTGTCCAGGCTTTAGCAGCCAGGCCTTTGGCGATGGCTGGGGCTCCTCAGGTGCTAGGCCGCCCTGAGCTCTGTGTGCCCTGGGGATGTTTGTGGTAGGGGTTAGAGCTGTACTTGAGGAAGGAACAGATCCTTCTCTTGAGTTTCTTATCCTTTAATACACTGAACATCCCTGCGGCTGGAGTGGGAGGTGGTGCATTTGTCTGCCATGGACCTGAGGGGAGCTCCAGATCACCGATTTGTAAATTAATGTAAGTCCATGAACTGGGTTACCATACAGCTGTTAAACAGGTTGATGAGCTCCAGGTGACTGTGTGTTCCCATTTGTCTAGGGCAGTCCTGGTTTATGTCTGTTGTCCTACCTTTTCATGTCACTTCTTTTCCCTAAGAGTAACCTGATGTGACTTTATGTTATATGCTCATGCTATTTGGTCTATTATGGAAATTTCTCTAAGAAAGTTTGATGTAATGACTGAATAAAAATAATTTAGATAAAAAAAATTAAAATGCACACAAAAATAGGCTGTACAAGCAGACACAGACATATATGCTTGTACCTGGCTGGCCTGTTCATGCAAGGAGATGTGAGAAATTGGTAAGTGGGTGTTGCGGAGTGGGTAGAACTAAGGAAACAGGAGCTGGATGGGAGGGAGGCTCAGCTTTCATTGTGTAGCTTTATCAACCTTTGATTTGGTTTTTTTTTTTTTTTCTTTCTTTTTTTGTACTTTATTTTTTTTTTATTATGGGTAAAAATCAAAATTCTCACAATACATACAAACATTTGCAAAATGATATATAAATATATATGCATATATGTGTATTTGCTTACAAAAATGTTATTTATATATATATATATACATATATTTTAAGAGGTGCTTAGATTACCCAAAATATTACACGGAACCCACTGGGATTCCCATGAGCATGTGCTTCTTTACCACAGAATACAAAATTATTATTATGGGGAGGGTCAGACCTCACCTTAATTATTCACATCTTCAAGGAGCATATTTACTCAAGTTTACATCCACCAGCACAGGGTTTAGGGCTTCATTTTTATTCCATAACAGCAATTACAGACTTGGGCATCATTCTGCAACAACTAGACTTTAAAGCCAGCTATAGAAACTGCATGCAACAACGGGATGTACATTCTTCATATGCACACAAGGAATGTTTTATGGGATAAAATTTGCAAGGCCATAAATGTACCTTAGTAAATTTTAAAAGATATAAATAATATAAAGTATGTGATCAAAACATAAGGGCATGAAATTAAAATTGAATAACCACAGGGAATTAGGAAAATCACAAATACATAAAAATTAAAAATGCACTTTAGATTAACCCATTAATTAAAGAAGAAATCAAAAGGAAAACAAGAAATTTTAAAGATCTCAAAAAAAAAAAAAAAAACTCACAAAGTCTAATAGTCCTTAGACATTGGAAAAATAGAGGCAAGGTAAATCTAAAACAAATAGAAGAAAGGAAATACTAAATATTAGAGTGGATACTATTGAAATTGTGAATAGAAATACAGTACAAAAAAATCAATGAAACCAAATCTGATTTTGTGAAAATATAAAGATAATCAAAATTTACAAATGTTTCATTAAATTGAAAAAGGGAACAAAAAAAAAAATTGAGAAAAGATACCAATTGCTTGAAATAGGCAGGAGAGAGGAGGCATAACTGAATTTACAGAATTATTTTAAACAGATATAAAGAATGCTATGAACAAGATAATTGTAATAAATTATGTAACTTAGGTGAAATAGATAAATTCCTAGAGAGATGCAAACTACCAATATTGACTCAGATATAGACCATCTGAATAGACCTTTAACAATAAGGTGATTCAATTTAGTAATAATAATAAAAGAGCATATCCGTAAAAAGTCATACTGGAGTCCAGGGGCAGCTGTACACAGGTGGGTCACAAATTTGCTACAGGAATTACCCAGAACATTTTTCTAGACATAAGGAACATTCTTCAACAACTTCCCACAATGCACAGGGACCAGTGCAGAAAGGCACCTTGGCTTGAATTGACCTGGCTGTTTTCAGGATTTTGGATACCATATTCTGTAGTTCTGACTATATACAAGACTGCATTTCCTTTCACTCTCACCAAACACTTTGTATTTGTGGGCAGAACAGTGATTTACAGCCATAATTAATCCTTAGACTAGATGAAAATATCTGTGTCCTCTGAGCTAGTTTCCATAATAGTTCTAATTGGAGATGAGCCCACCCCAAAGAGGTACCCAATGCCCACTTCAAGAAAAGGAAGAGATGACAGGCAGAGTAATCCCATGCATCAAGACCCAGGAATCCTTTTCTACCTGCCTTCTCGGTGAACCTAAGGCAGGGGACAGGGCAGCCATGCTGGGCAGCTCAGATTTGCAGGGTAAAAGACATGCAGATGCAGCCTCTTCTGTGCTCATGGCAATCATGTCATGCTGAAGAAGAGCCCACCTGTGCCCCTTGTCTTTCCTCAGGGTCCACCACCATGGGGAGTGCACTGATATGGACTTTCCTCATCATCACTGTCAAAGATAATGTCCCTCCTCTATCAGGTTCACCTGTGACTACTCTACCTAAGACTGTTCTCAAGCTGTTTCCTCTTTGTCCGTAGGTGTTCTGTGTGAAGTTCAGCTGGAGACTTGAGAAAGCCTGATGTTTCTTTGGGCCTCTCCAGCAAAGCCTCTGGATTCAACTGAGGCTTCAACTGAGATGAACTGAGTCCACCAGGCTCCAGAGCAGGAACTTGGGTTGTGCCAAAAATGAGTCAGCCAACAGGAAATAATCAATACTACTCTCCATCAGCTCAAGGGAGATTCTCAATGAGCACAGTGTCTCTTCAAAAGACCAATCTAAAATTAGAGGACATGACTGTGTGAGAGACACAATGAGGGAAGTCAGGGTGAGCCCAGACATAAACCTCCCCTGCAGGGCTCTGGAGAGGGCTTGGCCACTGAACAACTCTCAAAGAATTCAGAAAGATTGAGATCAACAAAGTAATTTTTTTGACCACAATGGAATGAAATTGGAAGTCACTAAGGGCCAGAGAACCAGATTAGGCACAAATATATGGAAGCTAAACAACAAACTTTTAGACAAACAGTGGGTCAAGGAGGAAATCTCAAAAGAAATCAGTAACTATCTTGAATCAAATGTAAATGACAACACAACATAACAAAACCTATGGGATGCAGCCAAAGCTGTATTGAGGGGGAAATTCATAGCTATAAATGCATATATTAAAAAAGAAGTAAGAGCTAAAATTGAAGACCTAAGTGCACACCTGGGGGAATTGGAAAATCAACAAAAACTAACCCCAAAGGAAATAGAAAGAAATAAATAACAAAGATTAGAGCAGAACTAAATGAAATAGAAAATAAAAAAGCACTAAGAAAAATAAACAAACCAAAGGTGGTTCTTTGAGAAGATCAATAAAATTGGCAAAACCTTAGCCAGACAAAAAAAGAAAAAGGGAGCAGATGCAAAAACACAAAATAAGGAATGAAGAAGTGGATATCACTACTGACCCAACTGAAATAGAGTATCATAAGAGCATATTTTGAAAAATTACATGCCAACATGAATGATAATTTAGAGGAAATGGACAAATTCCTAGAAAATCACAAACAGCTTACATTCACGAAAGAAGAGATTGATGAATTCAACAGTCCTATTACAAGTAAAGAGAGAGACTTGGTCATCAAGACTTAGGTTTCCCACCTAAGTAGAGCTCAGGAACAGATGGCTTCACAGATGAATTCTACCAAACATTCTGGGAAGAGCTAACACCAATTCTGCTTAAGCTCCTCCAAAAAATAGAATTAGAAGGAACATTGTTTAACTCATTCTATGATGCCAAAATTACCCAAACACCAAAGCCAAACAAAGATACCAGAAGAAAGGAAAATTAAAGACCAATTTATTGAATGAACCTAGATGCTAAAATCCTCAACAAAATACGTGCTAACATATTAAAAGAATTATACACCATGACAAAGTAGGATTCATCCGGGGTATGCAAGGGTGGCTCAACATAAGAAAATCAGTCAATATAATACACCACATAAACAGATTGAAAGAAAAAAAATCACATGCTCATCTCTATAGATGCAGAAAAATCATTCGTCAAAATACAGCACCCTTTCCTGATAAAAACACTGCAAAAGATAGGAATAGAAGGAAACTTTCTGAACATGATAAAGGGTATATATGAAAAACCCAAAGTTAACATCATCTTCAAAGGTGAAATCCTATACATAGAAAGCCCTGAGAAATCTACAACAAAGATTCTATAACTTATAATGGAGTTAAGTAATGTCACAGGCTATAAGATCAACGCTCAAAAATCAGTAGCACTTCTGTACACCAATAACGAGCAATCTGAGGAGGAAATTAAAAAAAATACCATTTACAATAGTAACTAAAAAATCAAATACCTAGGAATAAATTTAACTCAAGATGTATAGGACTTATATACAGACATCTACACAACACTGTTAAAGGAAATCAAAGAAGATGTAAATAAATGGAAGAATATTCCCTGTTCTTGGATAGGAAGACTAAACATCATCAAGATGTATATGCTACTCAAACTAATCTACAGATTTAATGCAATCCCAATAGAAATGAACACTGTATTTTTTAAGGAATTAGAAAAACTACGACATTTATGTGGAAGGGTAATAGGTCCTGAATCACCAGAGACATATTGAAAAAGAAAAATGAAATAGGACATATCACACTACCTGGCTTTAAAACATACTACAAAGCTACAGTGGTCAAAACCACATGGTATTGGCAAGGAACGACATATTGAACAATGGAACTGAATTGAGAGTTCTGATACACATCCTCGCATATACAATCATCTGAATTTTGACAAGGCCACCAAGCCCAAGCTAACTCAGTTGGGAGAGAAAGCAGCTTCAACAAGTGGTGCTTAGAGAACTGGATAGCCATATCCAAAGAATGAGAAAGGACCACCATCTCACATCTTACATGAAAATCAACTCAAGATGAATCAAAGATCTAAATATAAGAGCCAAAACCATAAATATCTTGGAAAATAATGTAGGGAAGCATCTATATGACCTTGTAATAGGAAATGGTTTCATGAACTTCACACCCAAAGCATGAGCAGCAAAAGAAAAAATAAATAAATGGGATCTCTCTAAAATTAAAAACGTTTGCACCTCAAAGGACATTATCAAGAAAATAAAAAGGCAGCCTGCCCAATGGGAGAAAATACTTGGCAACCATATATCTGATAAGAACCTAATACCCTGCATATATAATGAAATCCTACACCTCAAAAATAAAAAGACAAACAACCCATTTAAAAAATGGGCAACTGACCTGAAAAGACACTTCTCCAAGGAAGAAATACTAATGGCTAAAATGCATATGAAAAAATGGTCAACATCTCTAGCTATTAGAGAATCTTGTCATCCAATGAGTTAAGCCAGGGGGTCATCATGAGACCTAGGGGGATGGGGATGGAGGAACAGAATAGATCAAACAGGGGGTATTTAGTGGTCAGTGGAAATGTTTTTCATACCTTAGAGTGATGGACACAGGACTTGGTAAACATCATCAAAATTTATAAAAGTGTACAATCCAAAATGTAAACCATACTGTAAACCATTGCCAATGTTTAGTAGCTATATTTCACTACCTGTATATCAGTTATAACAATGCTACCATCCACATACAAAAAGGTTTTAATATGGGGTGAGTAAAGAGGGAAGAGTTTGGTTATACAAGAGTGTCTTGAATTTGGTGTGTGACTTTGCTGTGCCCTAAAACTTCTTTGAAAATTAAATGAATAATAGTGAGACACTGGGGAGTGAGAGGGGGAAGGTGCCATGGTAAGATTGGACAGAGATATTGCAGTGATAAAAGGCAAAAGGTAAAATATATATATATATTTTTTTAATTTTTTTTCTCATTTTTTGAATAACCCAATCTTTTAAATTCATTTTAATTTTAGGTTTTTTTTTTTTAAGTTTTCATATATTTTATCTCTTGCATTTAAACATTGTTATTATTACATTTTCTTATTAATTGTGTTTAGCTATTGTATTAGATTTATCTTTAAAGAAGCTTTGGATCACAGACAGGTTACAATTGGGGCAGAAGAGGATCACTGGTGGGGGGTATCAGGGATGGGGGGTGCAACAGAGGAAGTTCACCTGAACATACATAAAAGGTATATAAAATTGTTCAAATTCTCACGGGGCATGGTCACAGTGAGTGGAGAAACACTCAATAAATGATAGAATACTGATTTCCCATCCTGGAGAACTCTGCCATATTCTCCAAGGGAGTAGCAACAGTCCCCCAAGTGCAGGGGCCATGTCTGACAAAGGATTATCCACTGATGGGCTCTTGTTATTGATGACTAGCCTTATGAGTCTTGGCTCTTGAAACTGATACTTAGCCTATTCTTATGGGATGCCTAAGGGTTTCCTCCAGTGAGCCACCTTGTCGTTCAAATGTGGCCTCTCTCTAAGCCAAACTCAGTATATGAATGCATTACCTTCCTCCCAGCTTGGGACATGACTCCCAGGGATGAGCTTTCCTGTCAATAAGGGATTACTAACAAGTGCCAATGGACAATACAACTGGAAAAAGACCTCAAATAAAAAGGTGAAAAGGTAAAGACAAATGAGTTCATATAGCTAAGAGACTTCCAAGTGAGTCAGAAGGTCATCCCAGAGGTAAGGCTTATGCACATCTCAATAGGACCTCATAGGCTTCCAATGTGGATACTCCCCAAACACAGGGGCTCCTGAGGGTTCTGAAGACACCCAGGTCTTATATCAGGGTGGATAGCCCCAGTATTTTTTGCCTTATCAGTGAGCCCTACTTTGACATCCTTGCTCCTAAGAGTGACAGAGTTGGACCAAATTATGTCTTCCCAGCACATGGTACATCTGTCTCTTCTATTCAAACCTATATGTGGTGCTGGAGATTGTAGGTGTACTCCAGAGGCCATAGGCTTTTGGCTGTCCATGTGCCAGTTGGGTCTTGAATCTCTGTGGAGCTGCAACTTCTACTCTATAGCTCAATGGACTCACCCTGGACACCAGGTGGGGAGATGATGATGGGCAACAGCCATCCCAGGGAATGGAGAGAGTCTGCAGCTGCAGGCAGGATAATCCCATCCTTCTTATCCATGGGATATAAGCCCCTTCTCACTTGGAGGTGGAGGGCACATCACTATCTTAGACTCCTCAGGTTTGGGGGAAGAGCTATAGACTAGAGTGGACTTACTGGTATTCTGTTATAGACATATTGTGATCCATGCAATGGAAGTAATTACAACATTAAGTGGAGCCAGGGGCCACCGGACATTTTATGGACAGGGAGAGGGAAAAGCAGTTGTAATACAGGGGCTTTTTCAGAACTTGGGAATTATCCTGAGTGACATTGCCATGACAGATATAGGCCATTTTATATCATTATATAACATGCAGAACTGTGTGTAAGAGAGTGTGATCTACATTGTAAACTATGGTCCATGCTTAGTGGCAAAGCCCCAGGTTTGTATATCTATTGCAAGTAATGTGCCACACTAATGAAGGATGTTTATGTGGGAGGTGGTGGGAGGAGTGGGAGGTGGGGCATATTGGAACCCCTACAATTTTTGTATAACATTTATGTAATCTAAGTAACTTTTAAAAAGTAAAAAATAAAATTATTATTTTTTAAAAAGGCCTATGGGATCTAAACCCCTGTCAATTAAAGGTGGAGTGATCATCACCATCACAGCATCCTCAGGATTGGGAAATAAAATATTGAATAGAGTGGACTTATTGAGATTCTAGTGATGGAAGAAATTATATCACTGATGTGTAGAGAGTGGCCACTGGAGGTGTTGAAGTCAGGGAGAGAGAAAAAGAGTTGTAATATGGGGGCATTTTTGGGACTTGGAATTGTCCTGAATGACATTGCAATGACAGATACAAGTCATTGTATATCCTGCCATAACCTACAGAATTGAGTGGTAGAGAGTGTAAACTACAATGTAATCTATAATCCATACTTAGGGTCAATGCTCCAAAATGTGTTCATCAATTGCAATGAATGTACCACACTAATGAAAGATGTTGTTAATGTGGGGAAAAGTGGGAGGTGTGGGGAATAGGGCATATGGGATTCCTTTATATTTTTTATGTAACACTTTATGGAATTTAAGTACCTTTAAAAAATAAATAAAAAATATAATTAAAAAAATAAGTGAAGTGAACCAATGAGGGGATTCTGCCAGATGCTGAGAATACATATTCCAAGTATGGATTCCATAACTAGGGAAATAACCACAGAATGGGTCTACAGATCCACTAGACCCACTGTGAGATGGATCTGAGCTAAAACACCTTCGATCACCTGACCTCCATAAGCCCCTACTTTGGTGGGTCACAGTGACATTTTGGGTCTCCTGGAATTAATGCCACTTTTGAGTCAGTGTCTAATAATTATTGAAATGTGTGGCCATATCTTTTTCCCCAAGGCACAGTTACCCTGGTAAGGATCTTATTACTCATTCAACAGGCTTTGTCTCTATAAACAGCCTCCACTATGGGAATTGATTAAGGGAATATGACTCTT
The DNA here is from genome assembly GCA_026826555.1 of Tolypeutes matacus. Classification (NCBI taxonomy): domain Eukaryota; kingdom Metazoa; phylum Chordata; class Mammalia; order Cingulata; family Chlamyphoridae; genus Tolypeutes; species Tolypeutes matacus. Next base: position 141,672 of record JAKSZT010054366.1, on the reverse strand, counting down.
TTTTTGTTACTCAAATTATATTTTTGTTCACCTGACCTACAAACTTTTCCTTATATTTATTAAGTAGGAATTTAGTAGACTGCCCATCTTTCTTACTTCTAGGTCTCCCATGATCCAATAGCCAACACCACAGGTCTATGCAGATCAGAATATTTTGATTGTTGCTTGGAGTATGCTTTTCATTGGGGTAGCCATGTCCTTCTTGTCTTTGAAGTTATATGCTGCCAATTGACTTCTGCCTGTCCAGGCTCTGATTATCCCTGTAGGGTTTACAGATCCTAGGACAGCGACAGCAGTTCCCACAGTAATATCCTACAGAGAAGAGCAACCATCGAGATATTCAGGGAAAATGGATGCAGTCTCACAGATTTATTTTTCTCTGGTCTGGTGAAAGGTGTGTCCTATGGGCATTCCTGGGGAGAGTGGACAAGTTTTAAATGGTTAATCCATTCCAACATTCCAATATTGCTAGCTTTTGTAACCACACATCTACAAAATACCAGGGCAGTTCTTGCATCTCCACATCAGGTAATGTCAGCTCTCTTGTGATACATATTTATGCCAGCCAGTCAAACAGTCTGTTAGAGCCCCTTCTGAACTCTCAAGCTACAACATTGAATCCAGAATCTCTGCTTTGTGGACCAGTATCAATAAATTCAGCCTGGTCCAACTTTATATTCTTCCATCATTATCCCATACACTTAATATTCATTCCTACAGATATTCCCCTGATTTCTATCTAAATTAATTGGAAAACTCATGCTGTTCTTGGGAGTAGAGCATTCTTCTTCTTTCATGGGTTACACTTAGTACTTTGTCTTGGGGGTTGTTGTAACTTTAGTCTAGTTAAAGATCTAGAAGAAAAGGGCAAATGAGGGTGTGTAGGAAGAAGCATTAGAGGTGTCCTGCAAGCAAATTACCACAGGGTAATTCCATGCAGTTTCATCTGGTGAGATAGACTTAATCTCTTCAGGTGGGAATTGGATGGCACACTCCTTGGGAAAGGTTGAATCTAGGGGGTCCATTTCCTCAGGCCAGGCAGGAGGTTGGGTGTCTGTCTTTTCATGGCATATTATTATAGATTTATTTGGCAAATCCTCAGCAGAATTTATTGTTTAAATGTCCCCACTGCCATTATCAACTCATATGTATCCATACCTATCCTCAGAATCCCATTCCTTTCCACTCAATGCCCTCACTTTAACAGCAGACACCCTGCCAAGTTGGGATTTTAGTTTGTATTATAGCTCTCCTACTCATACACTGAAATTCTCAGTCTGGTTTTCAGAGATCTCAATTCTTCCAATGCACAAATTAAAATTTTCTTTCACGGCACATATAGAAATTTTCACATCATTCATATGCACATAAGTTGAAAATTTGAAGCTTCTATCTCATTCCTTACTTTTATAACTGTACTTAGCATGTTTAAGAACAACCAGCCAACCTCATAATATCTTTTAATTCCACAAAACTTTCCTCTTATATGTATGGAAGTAGTCATATACAGTGGTGATATTTTGCATATCTCTATTACCACCACAAAAAAATGGATATCCAGTGGCTCTTGATTATTAGAAACAGAGTCATTAGTGTCCTTGAATCTAATCAGAGTAGAGAGCCAATTGCAAAAAAAAAAAAAAAAAAAACAGAATCAATTCAGAAATCTATTTTTAAAATTCTGGTACTCAAAAGCCACTCCTGATACCAAGCTGTATTATTCATCATTCTTTAACAAAACAGAACTAGTAGGAAATATATATAAATAGCATGAGATTCTATAAAGTTATCCCACACAACTGTACAATGCACAAGTACAAATTCTGTGGCACAGACTGTGAGCCAGGGTGTCCAGTGAAGGCCCTCTATGATTTCTCTAGGAAAGGCTGGCTGCCTGAAGTAGAGTTGGGAATTCTCTCTCTGATGTCTGAAATCACTTCTTCTTTTAAGGTAATCAACTTATTGGATGAAATATCATTCATCTCTGGAGGCAATCTCCTCACCTGATTGTCCATGTAATCAACCATAGATGCAGTATACTCACTGATGATTAAGGTCCATGAAAGGTATTGCAATACTATTAGTCCAGTGGTTGCTTGACCAAACAACTAAGCTACCATTACCTGGCCAGGATGGCACATTTGTCTAACCATCAAACAAGGGAACAGATATGTATTTATTTATTAATGTTTTGTATATACAAACAACCTTTCCATTCTCATTTGCCTTTCATTGTTAAAGTCCTTTCTACTTGAGGATTCCACTTTTTAAACATGATGAGAGACCTTCACTAAATGTATTGTTTGTTGTATATCCACATTGGGAATCTACATTTAACATATTTGTATCAAATCTAACTCCTTTGTGGCAAACGTAATGTTGTGTGTGATTACTTATGCTATACGTATTCCTGGAATTTAAGAAGGTAAAAAGAGTTGTGACAAGGATGAGCAGGGTTATGGGAAGATGGTGGAATTGGAAGCTCAAAGTCTTAGTTCATCTTTCAGAATGACCATTAAATCACAGGAACTGAATGAAACAACTATTTTGAAATTCCAAGTGCCAGAAGAATACTGTACAACATCCAGGGAAGAGTGGAAAGAAGAGGCTGATAAACTTCAGTAAACACAAGTAAATTGCTCTCTCTATGTGGCAGCTACCAGTGTCCATTCTCCACTCTCAGAGAAGGCTGCCATGGAGTCCAGTTCTTGGCAAGCTGGGTGGTGAATGAAAGGGACATAAATATTCACTTTCCCAAGACCAAAGCTGGGCATAGCTTATCACTTATCACTGGACTTTGATTAGTGGCTTCTGATCACAGGAGGGCTGGATATAAGGGTCGCCATTATGTCAAACTGCCTTAGACAAAGGCAAGGTCAGAGAATACTTAAAGATGCTTCTTCCTCAGGGCTGAGGGGGAAAGAAAGAAGAAGGGCTGCATTTGCTGGACAGGCCAAGCTCAGTTTGTTGAGTTCTGTGAAGAGGTTTGTGGCACCCTATTTCATTTTCTGTCTAGTGTACACTGGAGCTGTTCTGCACCCCCTTCATGTATCCCAGGCCTTGTTTTGGCTAGGAAAGACAAATTTGGAAAAGTCCTCTTTATTATTGCCTTCCACCCTGTATTTGCCATCCAGACAAAAATGTCTTGAGGGCTTGAGACAATGAAAGGAGTGTAAGAAAATGTAGAGTTGGACAACATGAGGCAAATGCCTGCTAGAGTTGCTACTAACAAACCAAACCAACAGCATATCGGAAGAATCAAACACCACAATGTATTGATATTTATCCCTTGTATGTATGGGAGACAGCCTGATGGTCCTCTGATCCTCTCCTGCAAAGCATCTGGGTTCATCTTTTCTGATTATGTAATGAACTTTGTCTCTCAAGGTCCAGGACAGGGGAAGGGCTGGGCAGCATAATGAGTCAACCAACTAGAAATATTCAATGTATACTCCATCAATTTAGGGATAATTCACAGTTCCTAGGGATAACCTTCTGAGCACAGTTTCTCTTGAAATGACCAACTTGAAAGTTGAGGACAAAGCCATGCATTTCTGTGTTAGAGACACAGTGAGGGGGAGTAAGCCTGAGGCTAGACACAAATTCCCCTGCAGAACAGCAGTAAGGCTGGGCTGCAGGGGCCATCTGTACCACCAGGGGATGAGCATGGATCAACACAGGAGCAGGAGCAGAGGGAGGCCTAGGTTTCCTCTTAGATATTTGCATTTCCTGTTTCTGTCCAGCAAAAATTTTCCCTCCAAACTCTATTTTTGTTTTTCTTTAGCCAGTTCCTGATTTCTATAATCTTACAATGGTTAATATAGAATGGGCATTTAGTCCTCTATAGCTCAGACTGCTGCTAGCAATTATTTTTGGTAGATTATTGCCAATTAGGAAATAAGGCAACTTTAATTCAAACTTTAGTGCTGTGCCAGGAGTTTTGTTTTTCTACATTGTCTGTCACAAAGTAGTAAAACTCTTCTCACCCATGATTGGTCAATGTGAAGTATTAATATGGGGTGTCTTTTGTCTCTGTGTGTTTATCTGCCCTGCATGGAGCTGAAGCACCATTTTAATCACTTGAATTCTCCACTTCTCACCATCTCAGTGAGATTCACCAGCTTCCCTTCTTGCCAACACCAGGGAAATAAACATTACCTAAGACCCTTCAATGGCCCTTCTTCTCCCTTCAATGAAGCATCCATTCCCTTTATCTCCCCTGCTTTTGTGAACCAGTGACTTTTCTTTTCACTGCTGCCAACACAGTTCAGCCCACTAACACCACTATAGAATATTAGTCCACCTGTCAACCACACCTCCAGCTCCTTTTCTAGGGTGCTGCAAGCACCATGCCCGCACCCTATCTGTCTGCTTCTACTGAGAGCAGCAGAGGCATCCTGCTGCTACTGTTGCTCCCTGTGAACACACTGAGGGCTCCCTAGTGCATTCACCATAGTGTCCAAACCCCAAGGTTCTTGCCTATCCTGAGAATCCTCCTAGAAGGTCACAGGTGTGAATGAATCCTAGGAAACCTATATTAATTTCAGTCAATATTTCTAAAAATTTTGAGGCTTTCAGCATTTTTTACAACTGAAGAAATTGTACAATTTTTATTATACATCTATGCATCACAATTCCATCTGTAAATTAAACTTATTAACTTCAGTCCAAAGCTCATATCAATGTAATGAAATGTCTTAATTTGTGCAAACATTGAAAATTATAATATTGAAGACTTGTGTCAGCATTTATGCAATTCATTAATAAGTCACTGATAGTAAAAAGTATACTATTGGCATAATTGGGAAAATAAATGGAAAAAAAAAAGCCAAAAACTGATTATCATTTTATATTAATAATTATATTTAGGAAGAATAGCATTTATATTTAAGACAGAAATGCATAAAGAAGAGCATAAACTTAACCACTACTTCATACAAGAAACACAAGAAAATTTAAGTGGACAAAGTACTTAGAATATTATTCCAGGAATGAGTGTGTCATGTGTGTGAGTATTACTGAATTTTTCATGAGCATATTAATGTGTCATTGTATGTGTTTGTTGGTGTGTGATTTTGATGATTGAACACACAGAATAAACCTATATGACAACTTAAAATCTAAATATTTAATGTGCTAAAAGATAGCAGAATCATCATAGAGATATTGTAAATGATATTGTTGTAATGCCTAAGGCAGATAAAGGAAATACCTATACAAAATCACTATATTTTTTTTGTAAAAATAGTCAGGAAGAATAAAATGTCACTATGCTATTAATTAAATATTGGTATAAATTTACTAAAGACATGATGCGGTGGGCAACATGGGAATCCGAGTGGGTTCCGTATAATATTTTAGGTAATCTAAGCACCTCTTAAAATATATGTATATATATATATAAAAAATAACATTTTTGTAAGCAAATACACATATATGCATATATATTTATATATCATTTTACAAATGTTTGTATGTATTGTGAGAATTTTGATTTTTACCCATAATAAAAAAAAATAAAAAATAAAAAATAAAGACATGATGCTTTCATGCTCCCTATTGGTAAAGGAAATGCTAATAAAAATGTCACATTTACCCATCATATAAGGTAAATAAACACATGATAAACGACACTTCCATCTATTCTTAGGATCTTGACTGATACTGCTGATATAAGAATATACACTTTCACTTGTTGAGGTATCTATTTGAAATTATATCTTTGAAGTTATAATCATGAACATAATATTCATCCCAAAAATCTATTCCATATGTTCTTGTGATTTTTATATTTTGTTAGTAATTTTATCTTTTACAATTTTTAATTTAGAACAATTTCAAATTTACAAAAAATAGAATATTCACATATAACCTTTTCCTAATTTTATGTAATGTTACATCTTACATATCAATAATATATTTGCTGTAACTAAGAAATTCACATGGATATTGATTATGTAATATAATGCAGGCATTATTAAAATTTTAGCCATTTTACACTAATATCCTGTTTTTGTTCCAAAATCCAATCCAGGACACCATACTGAATCTAGACATCATGACATCCATAGTCTATTTTGGTAAAGGAAAGTTTGTGTACTGTTTTAAAATCAGTGGAACATCCAATAAATTGAAATTGGGCAATATGTTGATAGTGCTATTGAAGTCATTTATTATAAATTAAGTTGGTACTTAATTTATACCAACATTTGTATCATCACAAAGATTGGAATGATGAAGTCTCCAAGTATAATGTGGATTTGTCTATAGCTCTTTTAGATTCCATCAGTTAAGATTTTTATGTGTTTTGCTGAAGTTACCACGTTATCATTATGTAATATCCATTTTTATTGATAATGATCTTACTTTTGTTGAAATCTGCTTTGTTGGAAGTCCATAGTATGTATTCATTAAATATATATATATATATAACTTTTTTAAGGCTTTCTATGTACTTATATTTAAATAGACTCTCTTGTGGTCAGTACATAGTTTGACTGTACATTTTTAACCAAATTGACCATTGTAAATTTTAACCAGTGTTTTAGATCATTCCTTTTTGAAGCCATTATTTTATAGTTTGGTTAAAATCTAACATTTTTAAAGCTGTTTTCTGTTTATTGCAGGTGGGGTAAGAGAGAGGAATTGTGAGAGACAAGAAGAAACTTTGAGGGTGTTAGAATTCACTATCTTGCCTTTGACTTACAGTTGTACATATTTAAATGCCTATTGAATTGCACATTTTAAATGTGTGCAATAGATCACGTAAAATTATATCTAAATTAATCTGTTAAATATAGCAATGGATGTATTGGTACAGAAGGAAAGATAGAGAGAGATAGATAATGAAGCATAAAATGTCAGACTCTTGAAAATGCATTTGCATTATCCCAGGTTCTGACTACAATCCTTAGGAATTCCTTAGAGCACTGTCCCTCAAATCTCTCTCTATCAGTGATGTCTACCCTCTATGTTCTTTCTTATTCAGTTCAATTCAGAAATATTGTGGACTAGCCAGGTTACAATATGCTGCATTCAAGATCTGTTCATGACAGAATGAGAAGGAATGGGATTTTTAGAGGCAAGTGTTTCTACATTAGTCACCCTAAGGGTGAGGACATTGAGACTGAGGGTGGAAGACCTGACTACTTCCCATAGGTGTGATGTATAAAGGGGAGGAGCAGTTCAGGTGTTCCTCATGCAATCATGGTGATCAGAGGTGAGGGCTCCCATGGGGGATAATACAACTAATAACTGTTAATGAAGGAATATTGAATTTAAACTGTTATCTATAGCACATAATTAACATTAGGTGCATTTTTCTAATATGCCTTCCTATTATAATCATCTTGTATTAGTGTCATTCATTTGATATAAATCATGAAAGAACATCCTTATACTTTTACTATTAACTCAGTCCACTGTCCACCAAGTTTTCCTGTTATATTGTCCCATATTTTATCTTCTAACTTTCATTCTAGTAAAATATACCACCCTAAACTTTCACTTTCAACAACATTCACATATATAATTCAGTGCCACTATAGGCTGAACAGGCTTTAATTGATTTTATTCTTTTGTCTTATTAATAATATTATTTGATTATTAAATAATAATATTATTAAATAATAATATTATTAAGTAATAAATGTTAGTTAATATATTATTTATTAATAATTCTGGTATAATATATATATCTTCTACCTGCTTTTGTTACACCGTAACCAAACATTTTTGGTGTATTATCATTATTATTTATTACTATCACTTCTTACAATTTTTAAAATTATTTTATTATAGCCATTTAGTCAATGTGAAGTAGTAAACTGCTGTGAAAATAATTTACATTTCTCTCATGACTATAAATGGTCAGTCTTTATTCATGAGCTTATTGGCATTCATAAATATTGTTTAGGGAAAGTGCATTCAATAAGTTTATACCATTTTATTTTTTTTTTTTTATTTTTATTTTTTATTTTTTTTAAAGATTTTATTTATTTATTCATTTATCCCCCCCTTGCTGCTTGTGCTCGCTGGGTCAGCTAACCACGCCGTGCGGGCGGGCTTGCCTTCACCAGGAGGCCCCGGGAACCGAACCTGGGGCCTCCCATATGGTAAACGGGAGCCCTACTGATTGAGCCACAGCCGCTTCCCAAGTTTATACCATTTTAAAACTTAGTTTGACACTTTTTATTTATTGAAAGTATTGTGAAAAATTTGATTTTTATCCACAATAAAAAAAAAAAAAAGACATTATGGAGCAGAGGCAAGCCAGTTCACCATGTCTTTTGTGATTTCCTCACCCTCCAAATGCATGAGCATAATAAAATGGTTAATTATACTGCTAAAAAAAAAAAGTTCTTTATAAAAAATATGATTCACATAGATTTACATTTACTTAAAGCTGCTTATTTTTCACACTGCTTATTTTTAATTTTACTGAAATCCTTTTGTTTTGAAGACTTGTGAACTAAACAATGAGTACTCTCATCCATGTACCAAATTGCAGTAGCAGGACAAGGTCACCATCACCCAAGACACAACATCATCAGAAGAGGGAGGACCAGGAGGCCTGCACAGACACTGGCCCACAGAGATTCTGCCCTCCAGCCAAGCTCACTGTTCTGGGCCCCCAGTTCCTGGATTAGCACCTGCTTCTTCTCCTGGGAGGGTTTCCCTGTACAAAGCTCCCTCTGAGAACAGTGACCTGCTGAGCTGTTTATTCAGGGTCTCCACTCATGCATTCAGGTTGGGTCAGTGTTGGCTGCACTGACTGTGCCTGCATCAGCCATGTGCTCCTGACCCCTCATGGGCAGGTCAGGTCCTCTCATGGGTTATCTGCAGGGCTCCCAGGCAATGCCATGAAAGGCAAACCAAACATGTATGCACTACCCAAGTTTCAGATTCCTCATGTTTGCTTTTTCTGTTTGCCAGATGAAGACACATTCACAAACCTAGGGTCACCTTGGGAGGGGCAGTACCCACATGCTGGACACAGGGAGGAGGGACAATTTTGGGTTCATTGCTCAAAAATCAGACATGGTATGTGTATGTGTGTGTATGTGTGCAGGTATGTGAGTATACTATTTATGTGTGGTATAGCAGAAGTATATGTGGGCTTTGAGCCCCATGGTTCTGTGTGTGAAGTTGTTTTCTGATATGAGCTTCAACTTGAGGAGCCCAGAGAAGATGTGAGACCCCCTGAAAGTCCCTGAGAGTCTCTGGATTCACCATGTCTGTGACTGTCTGAGCATCTGGCAGGCTCCTTGGAATGGGGCTTTTGGGGTTCCATAGAATCCTGTGTTTGACCTCCTTAAAGAGTACACTGAGTTGTTAAGGACAATTCACTATGTGAAGATATAGTATCACATGGGTGTGGTATCTCAAAAGAGCAGTCTGAAGTCAAAGGCATAGCCAGGTAACAACAAGCAGAGACATCACAAGGGAAAAGCCCTGTGAGCCCAACAGGAACCTCCTGCAAGGCAGAAGCTGGGCTGCAGGGGGCCCTCAGGTCCCATAGAGCACAAGTCCTAGCCCCAGAGCATGTGCAAGGACCACAAAGCAGGTGCTTCCTCTCAGGGTCTGGGTTCTTCATTTTTAGAAACACAATCTAAAATAATTTAAACACTATTAATGTGTCTAATCATATTTCATTTCTTTTGGCAACATTGTTTACTTCAATAAGGCAAAAAGAAGCTCATTTAAAAGGGGTGTTTCTAGGTCTTATAGATGTCTTAATAGTGAGGAGCTGGAGGAAAGGATGGTTTATTAATTCAATGCATCCATAATTTTGTGAGACACACTTATTGCCTGATAATTATGTTTCTCTTTACAGTCCATGCTTCACTTAAAATAATGTCTTTATTAATGACATACCATTATCCTCAGACATCTGGAGTCAATTCCAATAAATTCACACTGTATTCTTAGTTCATGTCCTCTACATTTTACAATGAAAATAAAAATCAGCTACCAAAAGAACCTTCCCTTCTGGAACAGGTGTATCTCAGTGATTGAGTATGTGCTTCACATATATGAAGTCCTGCTTTCAATCACAGGTACCTATTTTAAAAAGAAAAGAAAAAAGTAAGAGACTTCCTTACTGTCCTCAAAAATGAGCTCCACCAATGTCAAAACATGTCACTCTGATCATGGTACTCACTTCCGACAGGGTTTTCATTGCTGGTAACCTCCAAAATCATCTCTGTTGAATACTTGCCTCTTTTCCCTTTTTATTGCAAATAAGTCATTTCAGTTGGTTCTTTACAAGAGCATTTAAAAATCTAGTGTGGATGTTCAGCCACAACAGAGTTTAATAATCTCTGTAAGTGCCAGAAGCTATTTTTCCTTTATTTTTTTTCCCCTTTCATAGCAACTCCTCCTTAACCACAAAAATATATGCACAATTACTGGATTTTCTCCTCTGTGAGAAGGAATTTATATTATCTCCCTCCAAGTCCATCAGCTCCCAAAGTCAAGGACACTCAATTCTGTGTCTGTGCCAACCTAAGGGATAACCTGGTGAAGAAAAGGAGCCCCTGGTTCTGGATGTTAGATGCTGTCTCTTCCCCTCCCCTTTCTCACAGCCTACATTCCAGTTCTTAATCAGAAGTTCATGATTTGTCTTGTTTATCTGGCTCCTCCTACTTCTGCTGACTTTCCTATTAACTCTTTTCAGGGATGGTGATTATTTGTTATGTAATTCACTTGTCTGATACTGACTAGCCAGTTTGCAGTATCCTGCACTCAAGGCTATCTTCCTGAAATGATAAGGTAATAAAGAATTGTTACCAATAACAGGATCTAAATTGGTCAATGTACAGTTTGGGTAACTGGTGCTGAAGGGGCTGACCTGCACCAGTGACACATGTGTGACATGTCATTGACAGGACAAGAGCAGTTGTCCCTTGTGGAATTATATTGGTCAGAGGTGAGGGATCACATTACTTCCCACATTCTGAATTGCATGGTAGTGATAACACTAATGACTGTGATGATGACAGCAAAGAGCTCTGGGTACCTACTTTGAAACTCACAAATGAAATCTCTGCTGTAAACCCCAATTTGTGCCTTGTCATACTGAATCATATAGGGGTGGGGTCACATAAGGGTCACAGGGAAGGAGAGGTTGAAGTTGCCATTGTAGACTTTTAGGGTCACAGCCATGATCACAGGATTCCATGACACAGGCTTTAGGAGGGCAGCTCCCACGTGATTTTAAAGGGGCTTGTTTCTTTGACAGGGACTTGCCCTATAGCCACTGTGAGTTTGTCTTTTCTTCAAATTATTCACTGTCTTTTCTTCAAACTATTCATATATGGACAAGGCTCTACACACTATTTCCCCTGATGTAGTGGAAACCATTTCACAGAACCCAGAATTCACTGGCTTTAATAGAGAGCAGGAACTGAGTGTTTCTGGGATCTATGAATGGGTCTCTTACTGAATAACTCAGGGTACTGTAACAAAGAATCACACAATGGATGGATTCATACAGAACAAATATACTGACTTGCATCTCAGGAGGCTCTAAACCTACAGTCTTTAGTGGAGAATCCTTCCCATCACCCCCCCCAGTTACTGATGTCTTGCCCAAAATCCTGGGCCTTCAGTTCTTAACTCAGTCATTGCATGGTGTCCACTTTGAATCTATCTGTCTCATGTCCAATTCTTACCTTCTTACAAGGGCACCAATCATGTTGGATTAGGGCCCAGTATAGTCTAGTTTGGTCTCATTTTAACTAACAACAGCTTCAAAAAAACTGTTTCCAAATATGGTCACATTCACAGGACTAGTGTTATGACTTGACCATGTGTTTTGGAAGACAGAATTGAACCCATAGAATGAATCCAACATATTGGTGTGTTGACAACTTTCTGCTGACTGTCTCTATTTGTAAATCAGATGAGGATTTATGTTCCTTAAAATTTTATCAAAAGAGACACTCCTGAGGTGCAGGGTGTACCTGCAGACTCAGCTAAGTACAGGGAATAAACAGGTCTAAGAACCTGCTAGAAGTGAGGAGAATAAATTGCATGAGAGATTGGCTTGAGCAATTTCAATTCTACAATAGTTATTTAATTGGATTGGACACAGATTGTCTGAATTCACTGTTTGATACATTTAGCTGCTGCTTCAAAACCTTAGAATATCCAATAAAATGTAACAGAGGAAATACCTGATTATTTATTTACGGTCCATGTATTTTGGTTGGCTATTTGATAAATATGTATATCCATTTGTTTACATGAACACTGACTTTATTGTCAAAGAAATTCACATTTATTGGCTGCCTCTGCCTCCCTTACCAGCTCCTTTTGGAAGTTTCCATGACCTATAAATGAAATCACTGTACTTAGTGAAGTTTAACCCCAAGATGTGGTTTGTGTTCTCTTATGGGCCAACCAACATCTTCTTACCAGAGAAGCCCCAGAAACTGAGAACTCCCCTGGGAACTTTGACTTTTACATACAAAATACCTCCCACATGCAAATTGCCACTTGGGCCAGTGGATGAAATCACAGCACACATAGACTTAAATACAGCAACCCCCTGAAACAAGAAAATTTTGTCTGCAACCTATGGGCCTCATACAAAGGAACATGAATCCCTTGTGGTTCTTCCTCTTTCTGGTGGCAAATCCCAGAAGTGAGTGTCTCAGGATTCAGACATGCAAGTAAAGGGGATGTTGCCTCTGAGTACATGTCTCACTATTCTCATCCTCAGGTGTCTTGTCCCAGGTGCAGCTGCAGGAGTCAGGCCCAGGACTGCTGAAGCCCTCCCAGACCCTGTTCCTCACCTGCTCTGTCTCTGGATTCTCCATCACAACCAGCGGTTACTGCTGGCATTGGATCCATCAGTCAACAAGGACAGGGCTGCAGTGGTTGTCAGTAATATGCCCTGATGTTTACACTAGCTACAGCCCATCCCTCCAGAGTCATCTTTCCACCTCAAGAGATACATCCAAGAACCAGTTCTCTGTACAGCTGAGCTCCATGACTGTGGAGGGCACAGCTGTTTATTACTGTTCAAGAAACTCACAGTGAGGGGAAGTCAGTGTGGGCCCAGACACAAACTTCCCTGTACAGAAGGGAATTGAGCTGCAGGGTCTGCTTGTGACCAACCCCCAGTAGGGACCAACCCTAGGCTCAGTTTCAAGGAAGATTTTGGTAATCCTGGGATTCCTGTAATAATATAGGTTTTCATTTTCTTTCTTAAAAACATTGACTCCTTAGAGATTCACCACTGCATCTACTCTAAGTAATGCCATTACATTTCCAAGTTTCAAACACAAAAAGTATTTTTTCACTACTATTATATATTATATGATATTTTATTCAGACATGGAAAGTTTTTTTCTTCATTTTGTTCTTCTGGGTTAGACAGGAGTATGAACAATATTTCATTAAGCTAATACTCTGACATTGTGCTTTTAATTCTTAGGCTTTAATTCTCTGTCCTGGCTGTAACTAGGCAAATAATAATAATAATATAATAATAATAATAGTATTGAATTTCCATGATTGTTTAGTAAACATTTGGGACAGATTATTTAATGGTAGAATGATTTTATCTGAATTGAAAATTAAAGTCCCACTTTCCTTTCCCAGACTTTGATCATATATATCCTTCCTCCCCCAGGCTATTCAATAATATTTTTTCCCCAGCATAGATTCCCACCACCATGTACAAAAAGAAAAAGGAGCACAAAGATGTGACAGGCTGACATGGCTTTAGGTGTATTGTCCAGGTGCATCATCTTGTTTTCTCCATCATGGACAGGGATTTTTAAGGCTGTACTGGATCCAATTCCACAGCAGACTGACCCCAAGAGGTCAGCTACCTAATGGACTTGGAAAAACCACCCACTTTTCACTGGTGGCAGATGGCTCATGGAGTCAGAGCCTCCTCTGTAGTTAGGAACCCTGGAAGTTCTTCCTGAGCTAACACCTCTGGGGAAGGTGCTGAACTATTCTGAGAGAAATGAGAAAAAAGAAATGTGGGACATGGAGTGTCTGAACCCTTGTTTCTTTACTGATAAGCTGATCTTGCCGCAGGAAGCACTCATGTTCACCTGCCTCACTACTTAATTCTGGCACCGTCCCTGAACTCTCTCCTCCTTAAGATTGTCTTCATCCAGTGACATGACAGATATTCTCTTCAGTGCCTGGAATTAACAAATCAAACCAACATAAAACAAACAAATAAACAACAAGACACCTTTCTCAGGCTTTGCAAACTGTTTCTGTGTTTGGTGGTGCTCCACTTTAGTGTTTAGTCCTCCTATCAAGACAATCAGCCTGAGGATAATTTAAACTGAAGTCCTCTCTGTCTTATTCTTTTCTATCCCTACATCTTTCCCTGGGATTTTGCTTACCCTTGGCATCTCTCCATTTACAGGAATTCAAATGCCCCCTCTATTCCCTATGAAAGTGACTTTCTCCCCCTCCAGGATGCCCTATTATATGCCTTAAAGCAGGTAATCCTTTTCCCCAAGGGCACTTGATTTAACTGCTTCTTACACTGCTTTGCAGTCTGAAAACTACTTCTACTATGGCAAGTTATGTGAGGATGATCCCAAGTAGAGTTTCCTAGCTCAACCTTTCAGGATGCCACCTGATAGACTCACACTAAAACATATCCACCCCATTATGGTCATAGGGGTTACTCTACTCCTTCAAGAATAGTGCCAGAGATCCACAATAGAGGATCAGGCTGTTTCCAATGCAATAGATGGTTCAGGGTCAGGCCAAGAAAGGGTACCAGGAGATTCTCCTACCATTTTTAAAACTGTGTTTTCTAGATTCAACACTTTTCCAGTTGCTACATCCTTATAACTGTTTTCTGGAATAATGAGGAAAATGGCTCTGCCAATTTTAGCTAGTTATTCAAAATTCTGTGAGAAAAACAGCAAACTTGAGTGCCTTCTGCTAGTGTCTTGGCCAACCAGATGGATTGAGTTTTTTTCTCTCTTAAAAGTGTTTCCAAAAGCAAAAGATTTTATTTTTCATAAAGTCCAAATTATGTTTTGCTGTTGAATCTAAGAACTTATCTTCAAACACAAGTAAAATTGGATTTTCTTCTATGATATCTTCTTGAAGTTTTATAGTTTTATGTTTCACATGTAGGTATATGACTCATTTTGATTTGGTTTTTGTGAAATATATAAGGTCTGTGTATAGATTATTTACTTAGATTTGGATGTTTACTTTAAAAAAATTTCCGGTATCATTTGTTGAATATGCTACTTGTTCTCCATTGTTTTCCTTTGTGCCATGAAAAACAGTTGACTCTATGCATGTGGGTCCATTTATTAGCTCCTATTTATCTTTCAATGACCTACAAACCCAAACCTACTTAAACACCACAATATCCTCATTAATATCTCTTTATACTAAATATTAAATTCCTGCCCTGCACATTGGTTTTTATACTTCAGGATTGTGTTAGCTATACTAGGTGCCCTGAATTTCCATATAAAATTTAGAATCAGTTCAACTGTTCTTCTAAATATCTGCTCAGATTTGGTTAGGATTACATTGCATCTACAATAAAATTTTAGAGAATTGACATTTTTACAATATTGTGTCTTCCAACTCATGGACATGATTTCTTTCATGAGACCAATGAATTTTGCATATAAATCCTGTATGTATTTGTTATATTAATAACTATGTGTTTCAATTTTTGGTACTGCCTTATTTTACTATGGCTGTAGTAACAAATGCCATAATCTGGTGGTTTAAAAAAGAGAAATGTATTGACTCACAGTTCTAAAGACTAGAAGCCTGAAATCAATGTGTTGGCAAGGTGCTGCTTCTTGTTTTGACTTTAGAGAAGAATCTGTTCCTGGTTTTGGTGGCAGCTTGGCAGCAACCCATGACATTCCCGCCTTAGTTGTTACATGGTAAACTCAGATCTATGTCTATACTTCTTTTCCTTATGAGAACACCAGTTATATTGAGTTAAGTGCCAAGCTTACATCTATACAAACTCATTCTAATTTCCCTAAATCCATCTGTAATAACCCCATTTCTATAAAAAGACTGCATTCAGATGTGCTGGGAATGTACTGTTACATGTCTTTTTGAGGGGCAAAATGCAATCCCTTACTGGTGTCATTATAAATCTTATTTTTTAATTTCAATTGTTTCCTGCTAACATATAGAAAAATTATTGGCTTTTGTATATTGTTCTTTCATCCTGTGACGTTGCTATACTTTCTTGTTAGTTCATTAGTTTGCCAAGCTTTATGACAATATACTGACATTTTCTATATAGATCATTGTATCTAAGAATATAGTTTAATTTCTTCTTCCCCAATATGTGTAACATTTGTTTTAGTTTGCCAAACATCTGCTCATGCAAAGTACCAGAAATCTATTGGCTTTTATAAAGGGATTTATTTGGGATAGAGGCTTACAATTCCAAGGCCATGAAAAGTCCAAATTGAGGCATCATCAGAGATGTTTTCTCACAAAAATCAGCTACTGCTGATCTTAATGTGTTGCCATGAGGTGAAGCAAGATGGCTTGCAAATTCTGTCCAGATTTTAGATACCCCGTCTTCTGCTCACCCTAGTCTTTTTGAGCTCTGTGGGTCCAGTCTCTTGAGACTCTGGTTTAAATTATCCTGGAGCCTCTCTCTCCTGGCATAGGGCTTGTTTATTTCCAGGCCTCCTATATAGTCTTGGCAGTTCTACTCTCTTTCTGACTTTGGCTCTAAGCTATCATGCCAATGGCTCATCTCTTTGACCCTCATCACACAGCAGGTTCAAAAACATCAGAGCTCTCTCTTATTTTGTCTGATTGAATGGCCATTTATTTCAGACCCAGCAAGGGAGTGGGGACTCAACCTGAGTCCCACCTCACTGACATAGTCCAATGAAAAGCCTTATAGCCATCTTAATAGGTAATCTAACCAAAGGTCTCTCAGCTGAATTTAATGCAGACAAAGGGTGTCACACCCAGAGGAATAGATTTAGATACATAATCTTTCTCTTTTAGGATTCAGAAAATAATCTAAAACTGCTACACCATTTATATCCTTTTCCTGTCTTTTTTAATTAATGAGGGTTCTAAGTCATATTTTACAAAGAAACGATTAGAAAGTACATATTTGCCTTCTTCCTAAATTGTGGAGAAAGTGTTCTATTTCTTATCATTTTGTACTGTGTTCAGTATTTTTAGACAGTCTTTATTATTTTGGGCAAGTTATCACTCTTGTATGCTTACTGAAAGTTTATATCATGAAAAGATACTGGATATTCTGTCTTATATGTTCATGGCATGTCTCAGATGTCTTAATGCAGATGAAGGCAGGTATCTCAGTGCTTCAGGAGCCCTGAACAAAAGTTTACTGTCTGTTTGTGTAAGTGGGGCCTGGGGGGTGGGGGACAATGGGGTGAGGAAGTATGGAAAAGAAATGAGAAATGATCCCAGTTGAGAAATGTGCCTTCAGACTTCTCCCACACCACACAGGAAGGTCTCAGCTTTGCCTGGGTCAGCCCAGCTAATGGGCACTCACCGGTCCCAGGTGGCTGTAGACTGCTCCTCTTGCTCCCATTCTGTCTTTTAAAGTGCACAAATCAGTGGATTTTTGTATAAGCACAAGGTTGTTCAATCATCATCACTATCTAGGACCAGGGTATTTTCATTAACTTAAAAGGAAACTCTGGACCCATAACAGTCATTTGTCCCCACATCCTTTCTCTTACCCTTTAGTGACCTCTAATCTATTTTCTGTCTCTATGTGTTCACCTGCTCTGCACAGTTTACATAATTGTAGTCGTACACATGTGGCCTTTTCTCTCTTGCTTTTTCACTTGGCATAATATTTTCGAGTATTCTGATTGTTGCAAGTATCAGTACTGCATTAATTTTTATGGCTGATAATATTCCATTGTATGGATTTACTGCATTTTTAAAATCCATTCCTTAGTTGACCAATATTTGGGTCACTTGCCCATCTTGGCTGTTATAAATAATGCTACTTTAGGTATTCTAGCAAAGGTTTTATGAGAAAGGCTGAATTAATTTTACCACAATATTAG
>JAKSZT010054366.1:73480-109890 GCA_026826555.1 Tolypeutes matacus | reverse complement strand
CACACACATAATCACCTCATCTTAGCAAAGGATGCTTTTCCTGTCCAGGGCACAGCCAGTGCATCTAGCCATTGAATTATGCTATGGATTTGAGCCTTATTTAAAGAATGAAAGAAGAGTAATAAATTTAATCTAACATGCTGGAAATGCTGTATGATGGAGCTATCAAACAATGTAAGATGAATTGGCTTTATTAAATATTAGCCAAATTAGACTTTATTACAATAACTATTATGAGAAATAAAGAGGCATAATTTATACTGATAAAGTGTTCATATAATCAAGAAGTAGAATAAAGTACCACTTGCACATGACTACAGTAATAGAGGTTTAAAATACATGAAATAAAAAATGACAGTTCTACAAAAGGAATGAAATCTACAATTATAGTGAGAAATTCCTGTTTGTCAGTAATCAATAGGAGATTAGACAAAAATAAATAAAAATGTAAAAGGCTTGAACAATATTTCTCACAGATTTGACCTCACTGGCATTGTGGAAATAAATGAAGAACACCCAAAAGCAATCTAAGGTTGTTTATTCAGGCCTTGCTGCCTGAACTCAGCCACTATCACTAGTATTCGGCAAGTGTTTCTTCTATCTATTAGTTTAAATCAGTATTTTGATATATTTTATCATACATATTGACTTATATATTAATTACTGTTGTATTAGCTTTCTCTGGGTGCTATAAGAATTACAATAAGCATTTTAAAATCATTTAATCCTACCCCTAAATATATTCAATCACTCCATGTGTGTGAAAGGACATGATGACAGCACATTTTCAAATCTTCCCTTTCCTCATTGCATCCTTGTTGCCACCAATTTTTTATGCATGTTATAAACACACAATGCCTGATTATCATTATTATTGCTTTAAATTGTTACCTTTAAAAGCAATTAATATGAGAAAAGATTAAATTTCACCACCATTTATTTAAGTTTCACATGCTATTTTTATATCTTCAAATTTCTGACATAAGAATATTCATTCTTCCTGAACAACACCTTTAAGCATTTTTTGAAGTGTTGTTATGCTAGAAATAATTCTCCCAGTTTCTGCCTATTTTAGCAATTCCAATTTAAAGACATTTTTCACTGGGTATAGACATCTGAGTTGTTTTATTTTTCTTTCCACAATTTATCATTCCATCTTGCTTCCATGGTTTTCATGACCAGTCTGTTGTATTTAGTTTTCTTATTCCTCTGAGAGCAGTGCATTATCTACAGCCATTGGTTCTCTTCAACATTTAGTCTTTGCACTTCAGCAGTTTTAGTAGAGTATCTGTCTCTCTCTCTGAGTGTGAGTGTATGTGTGCTTATCATGCTTGTGTTTATCCAAGATTCTTGAATCTGTAATTAGTGTTTGTCATTAAATTTGGAAAAAAAATGACCAATATCCCATCAAGTGTTTGTTTTATCCTGTACCCTTTTCTTTATCCTTTTGTCAGTCCAACAATACCTATATTAATCTTTGTGATTTTGACCCACATTTCCAGGATTACCTATTCTTTTTCCCCAAATTTTAATATTTTTTGTGTTATAATTTAGATACTGTATATTGAACTAAATTAACTGTTTTTTTTTTAATTTTTCTTTTAAATTTTGTGACATATGTATTAATTTCCTGATGAAGGTGATTTACCTGTGTCCATAGAATACAGGTTGTAATGGAAATTAGTATGCCCTGTCTGCTAATGAACTGTCTGAGAGGGAAGATACAGCCATATATTATTGGCTGAGGCACACAATGAAGGAAAGTCAGTGTGAACCCAGATTGAAATCTTCCATTCAGAGTGGCTTCTAGGGGTCTCTCAGGACAATACAGCTCCAGGACCATTTGGAGGCAAAGGTAGGGGAGGGGATGATTTTCATAAGGAATTTCCTTTAAGAGTATGCATGTCCCCTACACTCCCAGTGAACAGTTCTTCTGACCACTGACCAGTGTCCCTGAAGATGCATGGAAATTTCAGCAGCTGAGAGCAGAATAAGAGGTTTTGATGCCCATGGGCTCTGTTGGAACCCAGAGGGATCTTGGGCAGCTACAGCAGCCATACTGACCACAATTGTAGCTCAGCCATCCATGACCAGGATGCCACCTATATCCAATGGCCTGTATGCTCAGGACCAGATGGTGGGACCCACAGTGCAGGGAAGTGAGAAAGAGCCCAGTGCCTCAGCTCACTGTAGGGCAAGCAGGAATTACCCTTGGGGCATCTAAGGAGCACCAAGCCCAGGGGCCTGTTTCAGGGGCAGTAGCACAGGCAGGGTCAGGAGTCACTCATGACCATGGAGTCCAGAGGCCAGGACCAGGGGCATATGAGGAGAGACCTAGGACCACTGAGCACCAGGGCCAGGTTGAGAGGCAGGTGAATTGGAAGGATAAGGGAGCTTCCCTGCAGCATCTGGACTTTCTTCTCATGGTTTCTCTGTTCAGCTTCCTGTGAAGATTCAGTTAGGCTGGGTCTTACCTCTGCTATGTTTCCTTAGGATAGAGATTCAGCAGAATTTCATTAAATCATCTTAATTTGGGTAATTCCATTGATAAATGAAATCTATAAAGTTATGTGAAACAAACAATATGCACACATTTTCATTAACCAAATGTCAATGTCACAGTGAAATCAGAAAATAGGGAGATGTGGAAATAAGTCCCCAATGAAAAATATACTTTGACCTTCAGCACAGTGTCCTAACAGTGACATAATTTACTCCACATGTGGATGTGATTTCCCTCCCTGCCCCTCCGCTCACAGAGCTTCCACCCACAGATTTTCTCAGTGCCTTATCCACCCAGTCCTAACCTTCATCCTGAAATTCTGTCATAATCATTGGTGACTTTAGTGTCCAGGACAAGTCCTTTTGACCTCATATTGCTGTCATCCCCATGGTGACAGGGCTAGGGATGAATGCCTTACCATATTTATTATTTAATCTACACCTGATATCATTAAATTGGCAATTTGCAACATGTTATATTCAAATTTCCTGCATGATACATACATATATACCATGATGGGGTAGTGGCACAATGGCTGTATTTCCAAAGCCATCCTTGATCCTTGGCTGCACCTGAATCCCTGACCAACTCATTCAGCACATTTCCTGCCTGAAAGTAAAGGAACCTGGTTTTGGTGAGAGGATATCCAGGGAGAGGACGGTGTTCTCCAAGGGCTCAACAAGCATCCTACCCACAATGTGTCCATAAGTCAAGGCCCATTCCCATCCCCTTTCATTTTATATAGACTTACCTTCCAAATGCAAATCACCACATTGGCAGACAGATGAAATGACAGCACAGATTTACTTAAATTTAGGTTCCTTCTATGTCAAGAAATACATTTTCCAGGCCTCATGGACTTCACCCACAAGAACATGAAAGCCTTTTGGCTCTTTCTGGTGTCAGGTTCCAGATGTGTCTCAGGGATTCAGACATGAAGGCCATGGGGATGATGCATCTGAGGACAAGACTCACTGTCCTTAGATATCCTGTCACAGCTGCAGCTGCAGGAGTCAGGACCTGGCCTGGTGAAACCCTTGCAGACCTTGTCCCTCACTTGCAAAGCCTCTGGAATCTCTTTAACCAGGAATCATATGGGCAGGGTGTGCCAGACACCAAGAAAGGGGCTGTAGTGGGTAGGCAGGATAATTAGTAGTAGAAACACAAACAATAATTCTACTCTTCAGACCTGACTCAGCTTCACCAGGAACACCACAAAGAATGAAATTTATTTAAAGCTGAGAAACCTGATATTTGAGGACACAGCCATGTATTACTGTGCAAGAGACACAGTGAGAGGAAGTCAGGGTGAGTCCAGACAAAACCTGCTTCTCATGACACAGGAAGGAGCTTGGCTGCATCAGGCTCTAGGGACAACCAGGAGGTACTCAGGGAGTAATCCTAGCAGCAGGTGCAGAGAGGGTCTGGGGAGGAGTTTCTGTTATATGCCAGATTCAACCTCAGAACTTTTATGTTATAAACTCTGTGTGTAAATACCGACATACATACATATTATTTTAACATTGTATGTCATATGTAAGGCAGGTAAGGTTATCATAAAGAACTTCTCACAATCCCAATTGTCCCTGCACAACCATAGGCTTCTGAAGGCAGAGCTTACCCGACAGAACTCACAGGGATGCAGATCTACTCAGATGTGTGCTTGGACCTCATATTCCAGCACATCCTGGAAAGCAGAGCATGATTCAGCTGCTTCCACCCTGCCTTGCATCTCTGTGTGGGAAACAGCTTTCTCATGGTGCATCTTGTGTCTAAGGAGTGAGTGTTCCTATTTCTCATTGTGCAGGGCCAAGTGCACTTATAAGTTCCAAGCCAAGGATAAGCACACCCTTCCTGATCACCACTATCCCCTGAAGCATACCTGGTTCCTTACCTGTTGTAATCTCTAAGTTTCTTGGGGAAAGGCTGGGGCATGAGAAAATGGACAGTGTTGTGAATAGAATCCAAGTTGCCTCTGTGCATTCTCCTAATGGAGCATTTGCCCTATCATGTATTACAGCACCTTCTTTAGAGTACAGTATATTTTTCCTATTTGTTTCCTCCCAAATTGCATTGCTTTTTCACCAGGGTCTTCTACTGCTTATTTCAAAGTCCTCCATCTCCATGTTAAGGCTTTCATTCCTCATTGGGGAGAGGGGAGGTGGTTCTAGTCATACTTTCCATAATGGCATCTGTTTCCTCCCTCTTTCTATTGGCTCTCCACAGTGGCATTGAATACTGGCTTTGTATGTTTTCCACATGCAGGTGAACTCTTTGTTCTGTAGTAGAATTAGGGATGTGGTTGTATTTCTACAATAGATGATGGCCCTCTCCCCATGCACCACTTGGGGAGGGGAGTTTGGTTTGCTTTGCATGTTTCATGCTGATATTTGTGTGTGTGTGTTTGTATTCTCCTTAATTCTGCAGGAAAATCATACAATACAGTAGTAATCTGGACCCTGGGAGAGACTCATTTTTGCAACTTTACCAATACTTAAATTCAACTTTATCAAAATTAATAACTGGTGATTTAAGAGAATCATCATTAAGATTATAAAGATAAGACCCATCAAATGGGGGATAACATTTATAAACCATACATCTAAAATGGACTTGGATATAGAATATGTTAATTACTTACATCTCAACAAAAATGGTACAAAGACGATATACAAATGGTTATTAAAGAAATGAAAAATAGTGTTGCATGTTTTGTTATCATCGAAATAAAAATAAAAACTACAATGCAATATTATTTAATATCCACAAGAAGAGGTAGAATTCAAAATTAGAGTAGTGACAAATAATTTAGAGGATGTGGAGAAATAGGATTGCTATTACAATGCTGGTGGGAATGCTAAATAACCATCTTTGAAAAACAGACCAGCAGGTCCTCAAATTATTAAATAAAAAATTATCATATAAACCTACAGTTCCACTTCTCGGTATATATCTGAAAATATTGAAAAGAGGTATTCAAATATATATTTGTATACCAAAGTTCATAGCATCATTTACAATAGCCAAAAGTTGTAGACAATACAAATTTCCATCAACAGATGAATGGGTAAACAAATGGAAAAACACAAAGGAATATCAGTCACTTGCACAAAGGGAAGACATATGCTATAACAGGGATGAACATTAAAATGTGTTTCTTAATTAAATAGGCCAAATTCAAAATGAAACATATCACATGATTTCACTTACATGGAATGCCAGGAATGTGCAAATTCATAGATTTAGGAAGGAGATTAGAAGTTAACCAATTCATGATTGAATCATGAGGAATTGTTGCTAGACATAGGCATTTTGTAAAATGTGATGAAAACTTTTGGTCATTTTTGGTGGTGTTTCTTGCACAAAAATGTGAATTTAATGAATATCCCACAATTATACAAATGAAAGTGGTTAAAGTGAGAATTTTTTGTTTTATGTATGTCACCCAAATAATTTATTTTATTACAAAAAAGAAATGAAGTATTGATACTCACTAACACATGTTTGAACCTTGAAAAAAGATGATAACCCAAAGAAGCCAGGCATGAATTACAATATAATTTATTTCCTTTCATATTAATGCCATTAATAGTGGTAACTGTAGAGATAAAATGTAGATTTATTGTTTATTGTTACTAAATGGGAGGTAGAAGAATAGTAGGATGTTTGGGAGATGGTAGGTTTATTCTTTATTAATTAATCAGTGCATTCTAACATTGATTCTGGTGATGGTAGCACATATTTTTGTAAAAAATAATAACCATCAAATTATATGCTTTGAATGGATGGTCTTTATGGTATATAGTTTATACCTTAATAAAACTATTTTTTAAAAAGAAAATTAATTGTTTCCTGGAGAGAAAAAAAGGGTGGGAGGCAGAAATAATAGAATAATGAGTGGAAAAAATTGGAAGTTCACTATTGGGGTGGTGATGATGGTCGCACATGTATACATATATATAAATACCAAATGTTACACTTAAATGTAATGATTACCATCTATCAATTATGAGTCACTAAAACTGACACAAATAAACAAATGGATATATTTGAATAGGATGGAGAGATATAGAGATAAACCTTGACCTGTGAAGTGTTAAAATGGACTTTGAATACATCTGTTGAACACTGGTTCTCCCTACATTCTTTAGACCAAAAATAAGGACATAACAACATCACACAATGGTCTCCTTACACAAAGCAGGTTGCTACAATCTATCTAGGCATGACCCACTCTGTCCTCTAGTTGGTTCAGGGGAGCCATGGAGTCTAGTGGTGAGGAACACAGGCCAGACACTGGGGCTCACTACCAGCAGACATGGGCTTTGGCCCATTGTCCAAGCATTCTAAACTTCCTATTAAATTTTCAAACACTGATTCAAAAAAAAATCCTTAAAGCAATAAAATCAGAAATGTAAACTAATAAAAAGCTTACAAACAGCCAGACCAAAAAATAAAAAAATATGAGTCAAGTTAATAAGCTTTGTTTCAGTTGTTGTGTCTTAAATTCTTTTTGTGTTTGTGTGTTTGTTCAGTATCAATGTATATTTTGTTACCTCCAGATGGTAATATTAAGTTAATAAATGAAAAATATTAAAAGAGCTCTGCACAAATGACCAAAAAAATCAAATAAACAATTATATTAATAAATAAGCATGGATACTAATAAAATAAATAAGCACTATATGTGTTAAATCTTTAAAATGATGAAAATTATAAGTTTTGACTATTGAAGTTACTACAAAACTCTTCAAAAAGTTGTTTTTGCCTAAATTAAAATGAATTATTTTTCTTAGAATGGAATGAAGAAGGTGAAACTTAAATGGATATTGAAAAAAGTAAAAAGTTTGTGGGAGTTTGATAAGTTTCTTCAAGAAAGTGTGTTTTGTCTTAAAATAATATGGCTGTTTTTCATAAAGCAGAATGAAAGTATGTAAGAGAAAACTTGAATGCATATGGCAAGTTCTAGAAAGTATTGTAGGAGATAACATTAAGTGAGAAAATGTGCTCTGTAAAGGTAAAATTTTTCTTAAGATGAAATAACTATGGTTTATGTGATTATAAATAGTTCTTTGTAAAAGCACTGTTTAAACTGAAACATTTAAATAACTAACTCCAGAAAATCATTCTTCTTATTATTATTATTTTTAAAGATTTTGTTTATTTATTCATTTATCCCCCCCTTGCTGCTTGTGCTCGCTGGGTCAGCTAACCACGCCGTGCGGGCAGGCTTGCCTTCACCAGGAGGCCCCGGGAACTGAACCCGGGGCCTCCTATATGGTAAATGGGAGCCCTACTGATTGAGCCACAGCTGCTTCCCAGAAAATCATTATTAAGCAGAAACAAATTAGCATCAACAAATTGATGCTACTGAGAAAAAATGACTTCTTGACAGGAAAACCTGCCACAAACCACCTCAATCGGCATATTGAAGTGGTGGTAAAGAGAAGATAATCTTGATTCCATTGAAAATCTTAGGTTTTCATAAAATAATGATAAAAGTAGCTTTTTCTGTACTGCTAAAATAAAGTATCTATTAATCAATGTGATCAAGGTAATTGTAAGTTCTAAGAATTTTTATTTAAAACAATTTCTAAATTCATTTTCATAACTTATGTATGAAAAATATATAAAATGTGTTATTATTAAGAGAAAGAAAGTAATTTTGTCCTAGAATAAAATAACTGATTATTAAGAAAGAAAAAATGTCAGACAAAACCTGAATAAATACAGAAAGTACAAAAGTTCATGGAAAAGAAATTTTTGTGTTTAAAGTTAAGTAAAATTTATTGGGTCTATCTATAAAATTTTAAAAGCTGTAGTATCAAATAATATACTGATGCAAAATTAATTTTTTTTCTTTCTCTCATTATAACAAAATTTCTTAAATCATTGGTCTGTTTTAATAAAAGTTTATAAAGAGTTAAAAAAATTTCACATCTGTGAAATGCAGGTGGCACTGATATCTTCTTCACAAATTTTATGTACTTAGGTATAAATGAAATAAGATCAAGGATTCTAAATGTTTAGTACAGTACAATTAATTAATATTAACATTGTCCCAAATGCTGTCATTGCCACCCAACTACCCCAGGACATTCATACCTGCTCTGGGCCACTTCATTTTTCCAAGGCTCCACCTGAGAGCTAGCAGTATAGCAGGAGGACTTACAAAGAGTTTCCCTCACCTTGCTGATATAAACCAGCCCAGTCCTGATCCTGCAGTTCTGGGAGAGGAGCCCCAGCCCAGGGATTCCCAGGGTTTCTGATTTGGTGATCATGAATGAACACAGTTGAACAATGTGGATATTGTCTTGAGCTGGGTTTTCTTATCACTATTTTTAAAAATCATTTTATAGGGGACAAGAGACATTAGTACATTAGTCAATATGATAGAGAGAAACAGTGGATGCATATGGCCATTTTCCTGAACAGGATGTCTGTGTTTGCAGGTGTTCAGTTGATGGAATCTGGGTAAAATTTCATACAACCCAGGGTGTCACTTACACTCTCTTTGTAAGCTTCTGGATTCACCTCCAGTAGCTACAACATCAACTGGGTCCTCCAGGGTCCAGGGATGTGCCAGAGTGTGCTCAGGCGTTAGTATTGCTGCCATAGACACACACAGGGATGAACTCTATAGGGCCAAGTTGCCATCCCAGATGGTTACCATGAACCCACTGTGTCTGCAGAGAAACAGTCAGAGCTGAGGGCACAGCCATGTATTGCTGAGGCAGATATAGTGAGGGGAGGCAGGGGGAGCCCAGACTCACTCCTACCTTGCAGGTGTCTGGAGGTGGTCAGGATGTAGGGTAGTCAGCATCCACTGAGCACAGTTCCCATTCCCAGGACAGGGAAGAAGGAGGTTAAGGCTAATTTCCTGTTAGGTCTGGGGCTTCCACCAAATCTGATTTTTCATCCTTGGAACCTCTTTAGATTTAAGATTGTGCATTCAGACTCAAGAAGAGACTTCAGTGGATTCTCTAATTAGGAGTCTTTGGGTTCAGTTTGGAACCAAGAGGGAAACTATGCCAGGGTCAGTATCCTATAAAAAATAATAGATTTCACAGCAAATTCTCCTCCTCACACAAAAGTGTGTATGTCAGACTCAGCACTGGTATAGTTGTCCTTTTTTCCATAGTCCATAATAGAGTGAAGAGCTGTCCTGTCAATGCACTCACACCTATTGTTAATCTTCCTACTGGGGTCACAGTTATCAGTCCCTTGATAGTAGGGAAGGCCATATGATGGATTATGCCAAATGGAAAGTGCACACCTATAACCTATGCTGCTTGCAGGCCTGGTCAATTCGAACACACCCCACCTGGATTCCCACATAATCTCCCATTCTGCATCTATATTTCTGTCCACAAGTTGAGGATGTCATATTACAATTTGGTGGGTCTCTGGGTTCCTGAGCAATTGCTTGAATCAGATCCCACTCCTTAACACTTCCCACCTTAAAATTGAAAGTGAGCAAGCTATAGAAATGTCCTGTTATAGTTTCATTACCCTGATATTTGGGGGTGTTTGCAATTGTAAAGAACTATGGTAGGTAGAGCTGCACACATTTAGATGGACAATTTGAACACCAGAAGAGTCAGGCTGAAAATTTATGGGACAAGCTGAAAGCCAATCAGGAGGAGAATCTCCAAACCTTTAAGCCAACACCTGTGTTTTGTCAGAACTGGCCAATTTAGAAAGAAGATAATTAGGAATTGGTAAATATAGCATATTTTGTGTTAAATCTAAGTTTAAATGTGAATTAATAGTTACTTCATGCTTACTGCAGTCTCTGACACAGAGGAAGTTTTATATAAAATCTGTTGGGGAAGCAGATGTGGCTCAATTGATTGGGCTCCCATCTACCATAGAGGAGGTCCAGGGTTTGATCCCAGGGCCTCCTGATTAAAAAGAGAGCTGGCCAACACGGAGTGCTGGTGTAGCAACATGACACAACAAAAAGAAACACAGAAGAGAGACAATGAGAGATGCAGCAAATCAGGGAGATGAGGTGGTGCAAGAGATTGAGCAGCCTCTCTCCACTCTGGAATGTCTCAGGATCAGCTCCTAATGCTGACTAAAGGGAATACAAGCAGACACAGATGAGCACACAGAGAGCAGTCAGCAAGTGAAAAACAATGGGAGAGGGGAGGGGATAAATAAATAAATAAATAAATAAATAAATAAATAAATAAATAAATCTTTAAAATAAAATTTGTTGCTATCAATATCTCTGGATAAGGCAACTAGGCACTTGTGAAAACAGGCAGATTTAGCTGAAAAATTAGGCCTCTGTACAGGAAAATTAAATATCCCTTAAAAACTGAGAAAATTAAAAATAAATATATAGACTTTAGTGTCTACAGATACACAGATGAGAAATGAACTGTAAAGGAGGGTGTGCAGGTCTAGTCTAAGCACTGGGTAATGGCTGCTGCTATAGGGGGGAGGGGTTGTGATTGTAACAAAGCACATAGGGGACAACTGGGGAGATGGCCAAGTTCAATTTCCTGACCTTGCAGGACACTCAAGTTTGAAAGCCTTATAGTGATTCACTAAGCTGTATAATTAATAGTACATCTGTGCTCATTCACAATGAAATGTTACCACAAAAAAATAAATAGCAGCATTTGTCAAAGAGCTATTCATTGATTCTCCCTCCATATCACTATTACAGGTCCAACCAAGATCCATCTCAAACATTGTGTAGAAAAAGAGATTTAAAACATTCTTTGCAATGCTGGAAAAAATCCAACTTATGTAGTAATGCCATATAATTTTCTTGTTAATTAACTGTGTAATTCCTATGTAAGTGTTGATGGCATAAGTCAAAATAAAATATGAAGAAATAATTTGAGATGTATTTTATAATCCTGATATTTCTATAATTCAAGTCTGTGTTAGCCAGGTGATCACTTTCCTTAACATTCTGAGAGCCCAGGACATCTGTCATATGCACTCTGTGAGCCTGGAGGGAGTAGAATATGTGCTAATCCTGGAGGGGGGAGAAGGGGTCCAGCCTGCAGGGAGAGCTCAGGCCCCTCTGACCACAGGGTCAGCCCCAGGGACAGGGGCAGAGAAAGCCTGGGGAGGGGCTGCCTGTCAGGGTCTGGAGCTTCCTCTCCCTACTTCCCAACCTCTGTGATGTCCTCAATTATTTTACATTACAACAGACCAGTGATGTCTTTGCCATTCAGACTTGCAGGGGAGATTAAGAAGCCTGGCTAGAATTTAGGATTTGATCATGTGTCAAGTGTGAAGTAGGTGCTGAAGAGTATTCTTAGGTCATTTATTTTATTTTTCTTCCTCTAATTATAAGTAAAATATTCTAATCTTTAAAATGTTTTAGTGCTTTCCCTGTACTTTACAAATAGCAATTTAAATATCCTGAATTCACTTTCAAATAATATCATCCAAATAACAGTATAAGATACAGATACCTTATAACAAAGTATTTCCAATTCCTAATTCAAGTCCCATATAACATTCACTTACTTAGCTATCCATATAAAGTGATCATAGAATGCAATACTCTCAGGGCTTAAACAGTTATATTTTAGATCAATTAAAATAATAAAATTAAAATACTTTATTTCACCCTCTTTTTTTAATTTCTTCTCTTTTGTTCTTCCTTTCTTGTGGAGATGAATATTTTGATTTATATAATTTTCCATCTCTTTGAAGATTTTATTTTAATATTTCCTTGTGGGCAATTTTGCTAGCAATGTAGTCTGCATTTATTGATTTATGGATGTAGTCTTTATGAAAATTTTGAATGACACTCTCACTCAATAAAGAGTTTTAAGTTGGCGTTTTGTTTTGAACTACTTTCAACATTTTAAATCTTTCAACCCATTGTACTTTTGACTGCATGATTTCTGATGTGTCATGTCTTTCTTATCCTATTTCTCTTATAAGTAAGTTATTTTTATTTTTTGTTTACCACATTTTCTTTTAAGTTTTTCTGAAGCTTTCATGTGATATGTCTAGGTATTTTTGTAAGACCACTTGGTAGTCTCTGGGAATTTACTCCATATTCAGTTCACATCCTAAAATACACAAGACACTTAATGTTGAGTGACAAAGTGATGAAGATGGTGACATGTTCATGATGTTCAGTGACATGCAATCCATGAGACAGAGCACATCTGGGTAAATGAACTTTTTTATGAAAATTATGAAGCATGAAATAGAGATGGACAGACTATAAAGGTACACTATTATCACCACCTCTTGGTACTCATAACCTCATATAACACAGAACACACACAAAAGCACATGTGAATATAAGAAAGACCTGTGAATCCATTGTAATTGATGAATATAGCAAAGGTGAATGGAGGTCACTTCTATGATAATGTAATCTTATATATCACCCTGTTTTGCTAGAAGCCTCATTCTTTTATCCCTCTCTCCATTGCTGGCTTGGAGGTAGCAATTTTATTTTAATCCTACTGGCCCCAGGACATGAATTCTGCCAACAATCTGAACCATCCCCAGCCAGTTCTTGGATTATAATGCATCCTGGATGACACCATGATGAAGCCTTGCAAAAACTGAGCACACTCATGATCAACAGAAACTGAGATAAATTATGGTTTTAAGGTACTAATTTTGAAGGAATTTGCATGCAGCAAATTGCACAGACACACACACACATACATACATATTGTGTACAGTTACATTATAAAAGTGCTTCAAGATATGTTCTTTATACCATGGCACCCATTTGAACAATTCCCTCATATCAGGCAACTCATGGTTACATGCAACACACCCAGCCCTCAAGACCTTATTTTGCTTAGTCTTAGTGGGGGTGAAGTTAAGGTGATTTCACACTGAACATGGTGAAGCAATACACCATGAGAACAAAGTAGGTGACATCTATCTGAGAGCTGCAGCCCCATGGACAAGAGCCTGTACTTGCAGGATGGCCATTGGGTGCTGCCAGGGCTCGGTGATCCCTCTAAAAAGAGCAGGAAGTGGCATAAGGCTGGTACCAGGGGAGGATCAGGGTTGGCTTCCACAGTGGTCATGTCCATCCACATTATTTCTCTGTGGATGGAGGCAAACATAATTGATTTTGGCCATGAGCTCCATTATAGCACCAGGCTTGATGGGGTTATTTTGTTGCTAACTTCAGATCAGAGAACCCCTTGTAGCCCCCATCAGGCCCTCACCAGGACACTCAGCAAAGATCTCTGGTCTGCCTTGGGAAGCTTTCACAGCTGTAGTAAGTGCCCGTATTCAGATATTATCCTGTCTAGGCTGTCTAGGATGGGTTTCTAGTTAGCCTTCGAACCTGAAGCAGAAATTTCAGGAGAATTAAAAGGGAGGAGAACTGGAGGGAGAGGAGGATCCATCATCTGTTTGATGTGAAGCATGGATGGGAGGAAGCTGGTTGCTGCCCCAGCTCCTAGACTTCCAGGCAGCACCATCCTGATAATCCATCCAGCTCCCTTGAATGGCTGATCCTCCAAGAAATGGACCTGCTATGGGAATCAGGATGGATCTCATAGGGTCAGACCCAGATGGATAGCCAGCCTACCCTCTGGTTACTTTCTATGTGGGGGCAAAAGAAACAAATTGTGATTTCCCAACCACAAGACAGCTGTTGACCCTGAAACAGTGATGTCCAAAGCCTCAGTGTCCTATTCCCTTCAATGAGTACATGGGGGAAAAGAATTTGCTGGCTGTCATCTGCTTGTAATGGGTGCTGTGAGAAAGGAAAGCTGGATCATATTTACAGTTCTTCAGGAGGATCTGGTAATAGTAAGCACTGCTCTGTTTCCAGTACTGAAGTGATTTTCCATGCTTTCAACATCAGATGACTGAATTTTTTTCTTATTTTTAAAGATTTAGATTACATAAATGTTACATAAAATATAGGGGATTTCCATATGCCCAACCACCACCCCTCCCACACTTTCCCACATTAACAACATCCTTCATTAGTGTGGGATATTTGTTACAATTAATAAACACATAATGAGGCATTACAACTAATTGTGGACTTCGTTTATATGATAATTTACATTCTGTCTCACTCAATCTTATAGGTTATGTCAAAATGTATAATGGCTTGTATCCATCATTACAATGTCATGCAAGACAATTCCAATGTCCCCAAAATGCCCCCATATTACACCTATTTTTCCCTCTAAATCCCCTCAGAACCTCTGGTGGCCACTGCCTTTATATTGGTGAAAAAACTTTTGTCACAGAGAGCTCGGAATGCAGAGACCTCAAGGCCAGGGAAGAACCTCAGATACAGGGAGAGAGCTGAGGTACACTAAGGGGAGAGGACATGCAAATGGGTCCCTCTGGTCCTGAAAACCAGCACAGGACAGACTTTTCAGCTCTGAGAATGGACCCCCATCTCTCTGTTCAGTGCCCAGGACTGAGGAAGAGGAGGCACCATGAAATGTGTGCTGATCGGGACTTTCCTTTTGTCAATTTTCCATGGAAATATTTACTAGAAACTGGTTTTGCCGCAGGATGAATAAGTGTGCATTTGTATTTGTGTGTGTATATATGACTGCATGTGACAACATCTAATGTCTGTTTGTGGGTGTCCTGTATGAAGTTGGCTGGTGGAGTCCAGGGGTGACTTGAGACAGCCAGGAGGGTCTCTGCCCCTCTCCTGTTCAGCCTCAGACTTCAACTTTGATGACTATTACATGGGCTCCATCTGCCAGACTCCAGGGAAGGGGCTGAAGTGGGTCTCATCCATGAGTAGTGGTGGTATTATGAACTACCTAGACTCTGTCGAAGGCTGATTCACCACCTCCAGGGACAAGAAGAACCAGATGTATCTGCAAATGAACAGCCTGAAAATGTGAGGTCATGGTCCAATATTACTTTGTGAGAGACAGTCAGGGGAAGGCAATACAAACCCAGATAAAAACCCCTTCTGTGGGGTGGCCATGAGGGGTGCTCAGAATCCATTGAGCACAAGGAGCAGTTGCAGGAGCAGGTGCAGAGAGATGGGTAAAGACTGGTTTCCTGTTAGGGCCTATGCCTTCCTCTCCAGCAAACTGCTTCCCCAGGGAACATCTATAAATTTTTATTATGTGCCTACCTCTGATGCCATGAATTAGAAAACTTTTGCCATAGGATGAAGAAAAATCACATGCAAAACCAGCCAACTCTCCCTTATGAAGCTAGAAATGACTGCCAATTTTTGCCAGGTTCAAAATTCTGAGTAACTTAAGGCAACCAGGTGAGTCTTTCACAATGAGACTGAAGACAGAGGACCCACTAAGTTTCCCTTTGGGACTCTCTTTATAATGCACATGATAACCAAGAGATAGGCTATTCTAGGATCTAAATTCTAATGGATTTCAAATTGCACTCCAACTCACACTAAAGTACACACATAAGACATTGATCTGATTGTCTATTGTCTGAAAATCCATTTTGTTTTCCGCTAATCTATTACTTAATATTTTTTATTTTAAAAGAAGCATTAGATTATACAAATGTTACATAAAAATATAAAGGATTACCATATGCCCCACTCCCTCCCCCTCCTACACCCTCCCACATCAAGAACATTCTTTATCATTGCATCTGCCACAATTGATGTAAACATATTAAGCACTGCCACTTACCATGCACTACAGTTTACATTTTAGTTTTCACTGTGTCCCATATAATTTTGTAGGTCACAACAAAATATACAATGGCTTGTATCCATCACTGCAATGTCATGCAGGACAACTCCAATGTTATGGAAATGCCCCCACATTACACCTATTCTTCCCTCTCATGTCCCTCAGAATCCTGGCAACCACTGCCCCCACATTCCCACATCAATGATAAGAATTCTTCCATTGATAGAATAATAGGTCTATAGTAGGTTTATTCTCACATTTCTCTTTGTACCAATGGCTCCCTGTCAATGGATGATGAGGTTCCTGTGGTCTAAATTCCAGTGCTCAAGCCCATTACCTGGAAGAGAGTTTGTATGTGTGAAAATTTGAGGGACATACTTACTCACCACTGACTGTGAATTTCTCTGCTCTCTGTGTGTAGTTATGTGGGTTATACAAATGGGCATTTCTATCCATGCAAATAAAGGTTGTTAGGTCAAAATAAGATGCATATATGCTGATCTCTTGTGCTTCTCAAACTGTCACATCACCTCCAATTCCTGTGGACTTGGGGTGAGCTGCTGATTGGCTCCAAGTTTGCTGTGAGGTATGGAGGACATGATCAGGTATTTCTTTGTTGCCTGAGTCCTTGATGCTCCATATGATGACCACAACACACAGGAACCAGGATAACAGCTTCATGAAGTGACTGCTTCCATATGGCCATATGTCTAAGAAATCTGTTTATTTCCCTACCCTCTCCCTGACTATCCTCACTCAATTATTTACCTTCAATACTCTAAAGGGAAAAACAATTCCCTTTTTCCTCAATTACAGCAATGTCAGGAAGAAGCAATGTTCAAATCTTGCATAATGATTCAGGTCAAAACCACATGTGCTTTATAAAATATTCCTTCCAAAATGAGTGTTTAATCCTGGGGATTCTACACAAGATTGAAATGTTTGAGAGATTTCCATTTTTGTAACTGCCACCACTTCATAGAGACACATGTGTGCTCATTTCAAGGAGGAAATACTGAATTAATTGTGAGGGAAGCACTGCTGTCTTCTATGGGGTTGTAGATGTGATGTCTTCAGAATTGGATGGTGGAGGGTGATGGGGCCATCTTGCTTATCGATCATTAGACAGGAAGGAGAGGACAATTCATGGTCAAATTTAACTGTTTTTCACTATTTCATTTTGTTTTGCAAGTATATGCACATTTTTTATTTCAAAAATTGTGAAATATTAAAATGCTTTGTCATATATAAAGAACCCTACAAAAGTATTTCCTTCTTTTTTCTTTGTAAACAGTAATAAAGAAGAACCATCATGGTCCAGGATGCTGTGGGGGTCCTGAGGTGAGCAGCATAAAGGGGAACCTCAACAGGTGGAGGGCACATGTTTTCAAATCATTCAGGTGTCCTGCTCTGGGAAGAAAATTGGGCTCAGCTGACATTGTTGACATCATCTTCAAGTGCAAGTGGACAAGGGTCTGGTCATGAAATTGTGCCAGTGCCTTGTATGACCTTGTAGCATTTGTACTAAAGATACAAACTACAGACATCATCTCATGTGGGGGTTTTGAGAGAAAAAATGTCATTCCATATGCCAGCAGTTAATACAATTCTAGTAGCTGGAGGTGGAAACATCTACCTTGTGGGGCCTGTTAGTGGAACTCTCATGTGAACAGGAAAAGTGCAGCTGCCATAACTAAATGAATGAATAACACAAATAAATTAGGTTCTATTAGTTTACCATGGGAAAATAAAATCATAAGCTGGTGCAATACAAGGAAACACTGAATTTCCACTGGATATAATCACAATATTTAACATTCAATTTTTACGTCTAATAGCACCCCTGTCTTCTAAGTATAGTTTTTCAAGCATAATGATAAAATATTATGTATTTACTAGTTCAGTCAAACGTTGATACCTAAAGCATGCAGAAAATACAAAGTTCCCATATACACCCTCACATACAGTCCCAGTTTTACCTTTTATTAACACTATGCATTAGTGTCTTACTTTTGTTGCAATTGATGAAACAATATTGTGATTATTATACTCTTCCATATAGTCCAAAGTTTATATCAGGGTTCACTGTTTATGTTTCAGAGTTGTATATTTTTAAATGTTTATTCTGGTATCATATATAGAAATATTTTTCAAATAATTCATTGTTATTTTTATTTTATATTAGCTGATACAAATGGCATCTTTCATTCAATAAGTTCACTATGTTGAAACTGATATGCTGTTGAAGTGTGTAATAAAGAGAAAATATTATCCAAATACATATGAGCAAATTATTTTTCAGTTTCTCATGGAACAGAGTCAGTAATTTCAAGAAGATTTAGTATGGGGATCATAATGTGTATAATAACAGCAACATGACTATAATAATCTAACTTGAGATGCCATAATTCTATCCAAATTTAAGAGCAGACCAGATATGGCTGTTAAATCGAGAAGCACTGGGAATAATCAACATTTCTGTAAGTCTTATATAGCAGGTTTCAATCCTCAAAAGCACCATTTTTGTTAACTTTGGGCTGCATTAAAAATTTTAACTTGGGTATGGTCTATGGGCCTCATTTTCTCAAGTCAACTTGCAATGCCATAATCAATATAATTTTAATTGATTATTCATTAGTTCAGAGGAGAGTCCATGCCATATTTCAGGGTAATGAGTGCTATGACAATTGGGAATCAATACAAAAAAATATTTCTAAAGAGCAGTAAGGCATACTTCTTTGTACTTCATTTCATATTTGGAAATTCTTTCATAAGAATATAGAGGGCATTGTTTTAAATTGCTATGGTATTATTACAAATACATTACTATGGTTTTATTACAAATACATTAGTTGGGTTAACAAGAGGAGTGTATCAGCACACATATTTCAAAGGCTAGAAATCGAAAATCAAAGCACGAGTAAGAATATGTTTTCCTCCTAACATCTTTAGCATTTTGTTGCTGAATAATGACAATTCTTGTCATTCATTGGATTATATTTCTGCCTCCCATTGCATTACAGTCTCTCCTCCACCCCCGACTTCCAAGTTCTCACTCCCATCTTCAAGTCCAAATTTCTGCTCTTAAAAATGCCTTGTTTGCTCACACACAAATTGTATCTTAGAAGATCTTATTCTGAAATATGATTTCACAGCTTAACTGATAATACATCTCTAAAAGTCCCCATTTATAAATAGGTTTACACCCACAGGAACACAGATTAATATTAAGATATGTCTTTGGTCAATAAACAAATAAATAGCAAAATTTTCCCTCTGGAAGCCATAGACATATTTTTTAATACATGCAAAATACATTTACCCCATCTGAATTTCATGAAAGCCTTAAGTCATTTAATTTCACTACCTATTCCTTATCACCAAAATCAGTTATCAGTATGTTCTAACCTAGCAAAAATTCCTCTGTATCTGTTGACCTGTGCAAAAACAATTTATTAGTTTTCTAAATGTGATGGTGGGACCAGCATAGAATAGATATTGCCATTCTAGAAGGGATCAATTGGAAGTCAAATAGAGGTTGTAGGTTCCAGTCAACTCTGAAACTCATCAGAGAAATGTCCATTAGATTCTGAGGTCTGAGAGTCAAATATGCATATATTATTTGTCTGCTTGGCCTCCTGGAGTGACAGTCATTGACTTGTCCAGTGACCCTACTCTCCCTGAATCCTGAGGCCTAGGCCCATCTCTCTCCTAACATTGAAATGTTGTATTCACTCTGCCCCACCTACTCTAAGCACCCTTCTTTCTTGTCCTGAGGAGATATCTTCAATTCTTTCTTCTGCTGCAATTGGTCTTTCCTTCCCGTCTCTATTTCCTTCCAGGAACTTTGCTGTGCAGCTCAAATGTGTCCACAGGGAGAGAGAGATGCAAATTTGGCTCCAGCCCCTGCTCATGGGAAGTAGTCCACCTGTCCCTGCAGTACCTGTTGAGGAACTTAGCCCATATCTGTGCCTTTCTTCAGGGTCCACCCCCTTGGAGGCTGCACTGATCTGGGTTCCCTCCTCATCTCTGTTAAATGTAACCTCCCTCCTGCATCATGCTCAACTGTGATTGCTCTACATGAGTTGTCCTCACTCTGTTTTCTTTGTGTCTGCAGGTGTCCTGTGCAGTGCTCAGCTGGTAGAGTTGGGAGATTATGAGAGACAGCCTGAGGGTCCTCTGATCCTCTCCTGCGAAGCATCATGGATTCATCTTTACTGATTATGTAATGAACATTGTCTCTCAAGATCCAGGACAGGGGAAGGGCTGGGCAGCATAATGAGTCAAACAACTAGAAATACTCAATGTAAATTCCATCAATTTAGGGATAATTCACAGTTCCTAGGGACAACCTTCTGAGCACAGTTTCTCTTGAAATGACCAACTTGAAAGTTGAGGACAAAGCCATGTATTTCTGTGTTAGAGACACAGTGATGGGGAGTCAGCCTGAGGCTAGACACAAATTCCCCTGCAGGACAGCAGTAAGGGCTGGGCTGCAGGGGCCATCTGTACCACCAGGGGTTGAGCATGGGTCAACACAGGAGCAGGAGCAGAGAGAGGCATAGGTTTCCTCTTAGATATTTGCATTTCCTGTTCCTGTCCAGTAAAAATTTTCCCTCCAAACTCTATTTTTGTTTTTCTTTAGCCATTTCCTGATTTCTCTCATCTTACAATGGTTAATATAGAATGGGCATTTAGTCCTTTATATCTCAGACTGCTGCTAGCAGTTATCTTTGGTAGATTATTGCCAATTAAGAAATCAAGCAACTTTAGTTCAAACTTTAGTGTTGTGCCAGGAGTTTTGTTTTTCTACATTGTCTGTCATAAAGGAGTAAAACTCTTCTCACCCAAAATTGGTCAATGTGAAGTATTAATATGGGGTGTCTTTTGTCTTTGTGTGTTTATCTGCCCTGCATGGAGCTGAAGCACCATTTTAATCACTTGAATCCTCCACTTCTCACCATCTCAGTGAGATTCACCAGCTTCCCTTCTTGCCAACACCAGGGAAGTAAACATCACCTAAGACCTTTCAATGGCCTTTCTTCTCCCTTCAATGAAGCATCCATTCCCTTTATCTCCCCTGCTTTTGTGAACCAGTGACTTTTCTTCTCACTGCTGCCAACCAAGTTCAGCCCACTAACACCACTCTATAGAATACTAGTCCACCTGTCAACCACACCGCCAGCTCCTTTTCTAGGGTGCTGCAAGCACCATGCCCCCACCCTATCTGCCTGCTTCTACTGAGAGCAACAGAGGCATCCTGCTACTAATGTTGCTCCCTGTGTACACACTGAGGGCTCCCTAGTGCATTCACTATAGTATCCAAACCCCAAGGTTCTTTCTATCCTTAAAATCCTCCTAGAAGGTCACAGGTGTGAATGAATCCTAGGAAACCTACATTAATTTCAGTTAATATTTCTAAAAATTTTGAGCCTTCCAGCATTCTATAAAACTGAAGAAATTGTACAATTTTTATTATACATCTATGCATCACAATTCCATCTGTAAATTAAACTTATTAACTTCAGTCAAAGCTTATATCAATGTAATGAAATGCCTTAATTTGTGCAAACATTGAAAATTATGAAATTGAAGACTTGTGTCAATATTTATGCAATTCATTAATAAGTCACTGATAGTAAAAAGTATACTATTGGCATAAATGGGAAAATAAATGGAATAAAAAGCCAAAAACTGATTATCATTTTATATTAATAATTATATTTAGGAAGAATAGCATTTATATTTAAGACAGAAATAAATAAAGAAGAGCATAAACTTAACCACTACTTCACACAAGAAACACAAGAAAATTTAAGTGGACAAAGTACTTAGAATAGTATTCCAGGAATGAGTGTCATGTGTGTGAGTATTACTGAATTTTTCATGAACATATTGATGTGTCATTGTATGTGTTTGTTGGTGTGTGATTTTGATGATTGAACACACAGAATAAACCTATATGACAACTTAAAATCTAAATATTTAACGTGCTAAAAGATAGCAGAATTACCATAGAGCTGTTGTAAATGATAATGTTGTAATGCCTAAGGCAGATAAAGGAAATACCTATACAAAATCACTATATTTTTTGTAAAAATAGTCAGGAAGAATAAAATGTCACTATGCTATTAATGAAATATTGGTACAAATTTACTAAAGACATGGTGCTTTCATGCTCACTATTGGTAAAGGAAATACTAATTATAATGTCACATTTCCCATCATATAAGGTAAATAAACACATGATAAATAACACTTCCATCTATTCTTAGGATCTTGACTGATACTGCTGATATAAGTATATACACTTTCACTTGTTGAGGTATCTATTTGAAAATATATCTTTGAAGTTATAATCATGAATATAATATTCATCCCAAAAATCTATTCCATACGTTCTTGTGATTTTTATATTTTGTTAGTATTTTTATCTTTTACAATTTTTAATTTAGAACAATTTCAAATTTACAAAAAATAGGGTACTCACATATAACCTTTTCCTAATTTTATGTAATGTTACATCTTACATAGCAATAATATATTTGCTGTAACTAAGAAATTCACATGGATATTGATTATGTAATATAATGCAGACATTATTAAAATTTTAGCCATTTTACACTAATATTCTGTTTTTGTTCCAAAATCCAATCCAGGACACCACACTGAATCTAGACATCATGACATCCATAGTCTATTTTGGTAAAGGAAAGTTTGTGTAATATGTTTTAAAATCAGTGGAACATCCAATAGATTGAAATGGGGCAATATGTTGATAGTGCTATTGAAGTCATCTATTATAAATTAAGTTGGTACTTAATTTATACCAACATTTGTATCATCACAGAGATTGGAATGATGAAATCTCCAAGTATAATGTGGACTTGTCTATAGCTCTTTTAGATTCCATCAGTTAGGATTTTTATGTGTTTTGCTGAAGTAACCACGTTATCATTATGTAATATCCATCTTTATTGATCTTACTTTTTTTGAAATCTACTTTGTCGGAAGTCCATAGTATGTATTCATTATATATATATATATATATATATAACTTTTTTAAGGCTTTCTATGTACTTATATTTAAATAGACTCTCTTGTCGTCAGTACATAGTTGGACTGTACATTTTTATCCAAATTGACCATTGTAAATTTTAACCCATGTTTTTACATTATTCCATTTTGAAGCCATTATTTTATAGTTTGGTTAAAATTTAACAATTTTAAAGCTGTTTTCTATTTATTGCAGGTGGGGTAGGAGAGAGGAATTGAGAGAGACAAGAAGAAACTTTGAGGGTGTTAGAATTCACTATCTTGCCTTTGACTTACAGTTGTACATATTTAAATACCTATTGAATTGCACATTTTAAATATGTGCAATAGATCACGTGAAATTATATCTAAATTAATCTGTTAAATATAGCAATGGATGTATTGGTACAGAAGGAGAGATAGGGAGAGACAGATAATGAAGCATAAAATGTCAGAGACTCTTCAAAATGCATTTGAATTGTCCCAGGTTCTGACTACAATTCTTAGGAATTCCTTAGAACACTGTCCCTCAAATCTCTCTCTATCAGTGATGTCTACACTCTATGTTCTTTCTTATTCAGTTCAATTCAGAAATATTGTTGTCTAGCCAGGTTACAGTATGCTCCATTCAAAATCTGCTCATGACAGAATGAGAAGGAAAGGGATTTTTAGAGGCAAGTGTTTCTACATTAGTCACCCTAAGGATGAGGACATTGAGACTGAGGGTGGATGACCTGCCCACTTCCCATAGTTATGATATATAAAGGGGAGGAGTAGTTCAGGTGTTCCTCATGCAATCATGGTGATCAGAGGTGAGGGCTCCCATGGGGGATAATACAATTAATAACTGTTAATGAAGGAATATTAAATTTATACTGTTATCTATAGCACATAATTAACTTTAGGTGCATTTTTCTAATGTGCCATCCTATTATAAACATCTTGTATTAGTGTCATTCATTTGTTATAATTCATGAAAGAACATCCTTATACTTTTACTATTAACTCAGTCCACTGTCCACCAAGTTTTCCTATTCTATTGTCCCATATTTTATCTTCTTTCATTCTAGTAACATATACAACCCTAAACTTTCACTTTCAACCACATTCACATATATAATTCAGTGCCACTATAGGTTGAACAGGTTTTGATTGATTTTATTCTTTTGTTCTGTTATAATATATACATCTTCAATCTGCTTTTGTTACACCTTAACCAAACATTTTTGGTGTATTATCATTATTATTTATTACTATCACTTCTTACAATTTTTAAAATTATTTTATTATAGCCATTTATTCAATGTGAAGTAGTAAACTGCTGTGAAAATAATTTACATTTCTGTCATGACTATAAATGGTCAGTTTTTATTCACGATCTTATTAGACATTCATAAATATTGTTTAGGGAATGTGCATTCAATAATTTTATACCATTTTAAAACTTAGTTTGACACTTACTTTTTATTTATGGAAAGTATTGTGAAAAATTTGGTTTTTATCCACAATAAAAAAAAAAAAAAACACATTATGGAGCAGAGGCAAGCCATTTCACCATGTCTTTTGTGATTTCCTCACCCTCCGAATACATGAGCATAATAAAATGTTTACTTATACTGCTAAAAAAAAAAAAGTTCTTTATAAAAAATATGATTCACATAGATTTACATTTACTTAAAGC
This sequence comes from Tolypeutes matacus, assembly GCA_026826555.1. Taxonomy (NCBI): domain Eukaryota; kingdom Metazoa; phylum Chordata; class Mammalia; order Cingulata; family Chlamyphoridae; genus Tolypeutes; species Tolypeutes matacus. Next base: position 85,052 of record JAKSZT010054366.1, on the reverse strand, counting down.
TGTTTATTTTTCACACTGATTTTTTAAATTTTATTGAAATCCTTCTGTTTTGAAGACTTATGAACTAAACAATGAGTTCTCTCATCCATGTACTAAATTACAGTAGCAGGACAAGGGCACAATCACCCAAGACACAACATCATCAGAGGAGGGAGGACCAGGAAGTCTGCACAGACACTGGCCCACAGGGATTCTGACCTCCAGCCAAGCTCACTGTTCTGGGCCCCCAGTTCCTGGATTAACACCTGCTTCTTCCCCTGGGAGGGTTTCCCTGTACAAAGCTCCTTCTGAGAGGAGCGACCTGCTGAGCTGTTTTTCCAGGGTTTCCACTCATGCATTCAGGTTGGGTCAGTGTTGGCTGCAATGACTGTGCCTGCATCAGCCATGTGCACCTGACCCTTCATGGACAGGCCTGGTCCTTTCATGGGTTATCTGCTGGGCTCCCAGGAAATGCCATGAAAGGCAAACCAAACATGCATGCACTACCCAAGTTTCAGATTCCTCATGTTTGCTTTTTCTGTTTGCCAGATGAAGACACATTCACAAACCTAGGGTTACCATGGGGGGGGCAGTACCCACATACTGGGCACAGGGAGGAGGGACAATTTGGGGTTCATTGTTCAAAAATCAGACATGGTATGTGTATGTGTGTGTATGTGTGCAGGTATGAAGTATGCCATTTGTGTTTGGTATAGCAGAAGTATATGTGGGCTTTGAGCCCCATGGTTCTGTGTGTGAAGCTGTTTTCTGATATGAGCTTCAACTTGAGGAGCCCAGAGAAGATATAAGACCTGTTGAAAGTCCCTGAGAGTCTCTGGATTCACCATGCCTTTGACTGTCTGAGCATCTGGCAGGCTCCTTGGAATGGGGCCTTTGGGGTTCCATAGAATCCTGTGTTTAATCTCCTTGAAGAGTACACTGAATTTCTAAGGATAACTCACTATGTGAAGATATAGTATCACATGGATGTGGTATCTCTAAATAGCAGTCTGAAGTCAAAGGCATAGCCAGGTAACAGCAAGCAGAGACATCACAAGGGAAAAGCCCTGTGAGTCCAACAGGAACCTCCTGCAAGGCAGAAGCTGGGCTGTAGGGAGCACTCAGGTCCCATGGAGCATAAGGCCCAGCCCCAGAGCATGTGCAGGGACCACCAAGCAGGTGCTTCCTCTCAGGATCTGGGTTCTCCTTTTTTAGAAACACAATCTAAAATAATTTAAACACTACTAATGTATCTAATCATATTTCATTTCTTTGGGAGACTTTGCTTACTTCAATAAGGCAAAAAGAAGCTCATTTAAAAGGGGTGTTTCTAGGTCTTATAGATGCCTTAATAGTGAGCAGCTGGAGGAAAGGATGGTTTATTAATTAAATGCATCCATAATTTTGTGAGACACACTTATTGCCTGATAATTATGTTTCTCTTTACAGTCCATGCTTCACTTAAAATAATGTCTTTATTAATGACATTCCATTATCCTCAGACATCTGGACTCAATTCCAATAAATTCACACCCTATTCTTAGTTCACGTTCTCTACATTTTACAATGAAAATAAAAATCAGCTACCAAAAGAACCTTCCCTTGGGGAGCAGGTGTATCTCAGCGGTTGAGTATGTGCTACACATATATGAAGTCCTGCTTTCAATCCCTGGTACCTACTTTAAAAAGAAAAGAAAAAAGTAAAAGAGACTTCCTTACTCTCCTCAAAATGAGCTCCACCAATGTCATAACATGTCACTCTGGTCACTCACTTCCTACAGTGTTTTCATTGCTGGTAACCTCCAAAATCATCCCCATTGAATATTTGCCTCTTTTCCCTTTTTATTGCAAATAAGTCATTTCAGTTGGTTCTTTACAAGAGCATTTAAAAATCTAGTGTGGATGTCCAGCCACAACAGAGATTAATAATCTCTGTAAGTGCCAGAAGCTATTTTTCCTTTATTTTTTTCCCCTTTCATAGCAACGCCTCCTTAACCACAAAAATATATGTACAACTACTGGATTTTCTCCTCTGTGAGAAGGAATTTATATTAGTCTCCCTCCAAGTCCATCAGCTCCCAAAGTCAAGGACACTCAATTCTGCATCTGTGCCAACCTAAGGGATAACCTGGTGAAGAAAAGGAGCCCCTGGTTCTGAATGTTAGACGCTGTTTCTTCCCTTCCCCTTTCTCACAGCCCACATTCCAGTTCTTAATCAGAAGTTCATGATTTGTCCTGTTTATCTGGATCCTCTTACTTCTGCTGACTTTCCTATTAACTCTTTTCAGGGATGGTGACTATCTGTTATATAATTCACTTGTCTAATACTGACTAGCCAGTTTGCAGTATCCTGCACTCAAGGCTATGTTCCTGAAATGATAAGGTAATAAAGAATTGTTAACAATAACAGGATCCAAATTGGTCAATGTACAGTTTGGGTCACTGGTGCTGAAGAGGCTGACCTGCACCAGTGACACATGTGTGACATGTCATTGACAGGACCAGAGCAGTTGTCCCTTGTGAAATTATTTTGGTCAGAGGTGAGGGATCACATCACTTCCCTCATTCTGATTCACAGGGCAGTGATAACACTAATTACAGTGATGATGACAGCAAACAGCTCTGGGCACCTACTTTGAAACTCACAAATGAAATCTCTGTTGTAAACCCCAATTTGTGCCTTGTCAGACTGAATCATATAGGGGTGGGGTCACATCAGGGTCACAGGGAAGGAGGGGATGGAGTTGCCATTGTAGGTTTTTAGGGTCACAGCCATGATCACAGGATTCTTTGGCAGGGATTTGTCCCCTATCCATTAGGAGTTTTTCCCTTGTGGAAACTATTCATTGTGTAGATATACTGACAAGGATTTATATGTTATGTCCCTTGATGTAGTGGATACCATCTTCACAGAATCCAGAATTCACTGGCATTAACAGAGAGCAGGAACTGAGTGTTTCTGGGATCTATGAATGGATCTCTTACTTAATAACTCAGGGTGCTGTAACAAAGAATCACACAATGGATGGATTCATACAGAACAAATATACTGACTTGCAGCTCAGGAGGCTCTAAATCTACAGTCTTTAGTGGAGAATCCTTCCCATCCTCCCCCAAGTTACTGGTGTCTTGCCCAAAATCCTGGGCCTTCAGTTCTTAACTCAGTCATTGCATGGTGTCCATTTTGAATCTATCTGTCTCATGTCCAGTTCTTACCTTCTTACAAGGGCACCAATCATGTTGGAATAGGGCCCAATATAATCCAGTTTGGCCTCATCTTAACTAACAACATCTTCAAAAAAACTGTTTCCAAATAAGGTCACATTCTCAGGACGATTGTTATGACTTGCCCATGTGTTTTGGAAGACAGAATTGAACCCATAGAATGAATCCAACATATTGGTGTGTTGACAACTTTCTGCTGACTGCCTCTATCTATAAACCAGAGGAGGCTTTATGTTTCTTAAAATTTTATCAAAAGAGACAGTCCTGAGGTGCAGGGTGTACCTGCAGACTCAACTAAGTACAGGTAATAAACAGGTCTAAGAACCGGCTAGGAGTGAGAAGAATAAATTGCCTGAGAGATTGGCTTGAGCAATTTCAACTCTACAATAGTTATTGAATATACAATTTATAAAAGTCCATTCTGAGGAATAAATGTTCACAAAATGAGTCAAAGTCTTTCTGAATTATGACTCATATTGTTTTGGACACAGATTGTCTGGATTCACTGATACATTTAGGTGCTGCTTCAAAACCTTAGAATATCCAATAAAAGGTAACAGGAAATACCTGATTATTTATTTACAGTCCATGTATTTTGGTTGGCTATTTGATAAAATATGTATATCCATTTGTTTATGGGAACACTGACTTTATTGTCAAAGAAATTCATATTTATTGGCTGCCTCTGCCTCCCGTACCCTCTCCCTCTGGAAGTTTCCATGACCTATAAACAAATTCACTGTACTTAGTGAAGTTTAACCCCAAGATGTGGATTATGTTATGGGCCAACCAACATCTTCCTACTAGAGAAGCCCAAGATACTGAGAACTCCCCTAGGCCCTTTGACTTTTACATACAAAAGTACCTCCTGCATGCAAATTGCCACTTGGGTCAGTGGATGAAATCACAGCACACATAGACTTAAATATAGCAACCCTCTGAAACAGGAAAATATTGTGTGCAATCCATGGGCTTCATACAAAGGAATATGAATCCCTTGTGGTTCTTCCTCTTTCTGGTGGCAAATCCCAGAGGGGAGTGTCTCAGGATTCAGACATGCAAGTAAAGGGGATGCTGCCTCTGAGCACATGTCCCACTATTCTCATGCTCAGGTGTCTTGTCCCAGGTGCAGCTGCAGGATTCAGGACCAGGACTGCTGAAGACCTCCCAGACCCTGTTCCTCACCTGCTTTGTCACTGGATTCTCCATCACAACCAGTGGTTACTGCTGGCATTGGATCCATCAGTCACCAAGCACAGGGCTGCAGTGGTTGTCAGTAATATGCCCTGATGGTTACACTAGCTACAGCCCATCCCTCCAGAGCCAGCTTACCACCTCAAGAGACACATCCAAGAACCAGTTCTCTGTACAGCTGAGCTCCATGACTGTGGAGGACACAGCTGTGTATTACTGTGCAAGAAACACACAGTAAGCCCAGACACAAACTTCCCTGTGCAGAAGGGATTGAGCTGCAGGGGCTGCTTGTGGCCAACCATGAGTAGGGACCAACCCTAGGCTCAGTTTCAAGGAAGATTTTGGTAATCCTGGGATTCCTGTAATAATATGGGTTTTCCTTTTCTTTCTTAAAAGCATTGAATCCTTAGAGATTCACCACTGCATCTACTCTAAGTAATGCCATTACATTTCCAAGTTTCAAACACAGAAAATATAGTTTCACTACTATTATATATTATATGATATTTTTTTCAGACATATAAAGTTTTCTTCTTCATTTTGTTCTTCTGGGTTAGACAGGAGTATGAACAAAATTTCATTCAGCTAATACTCTGACATTGTGCTTTTAATTCTTAGGATTTAATTCTCTGTCCTGGCTGTAACTAGGCAAATAATAATAATAATATAATAATAATAGTATTGAATTTCCATGATTGTTTAGTAAACATTTGGGACAGATTATTTAATGGTAGAATAATTTTATCTGAATTGAAAATTAAAGTCCCACTTTCCTTTCCCAGAGTTTGAGCATATATATCCTTCCTCTCCCAGGCTATTCAATATTATTGTTTCCCCAGCATAGATCCCCACCACCATGTAGAAAAAGAAAAAGGAGCACAAAGATGTGACAGGCTAGCATGGCCTTAGGTGCATTGTCCAGGTACCTGATCTTGTTTTCTCCATCATGGACAGGGATGTTTAAGGCTGTACAGGATCCAATTCCACAGAAGACTGATCCCAAGAGGTCAGCTACCTGATGGACTTGGAAAAACTACCCACTTTTTACTGGTGGCAGAAGCCTCATGGAGTCAAAGCCTCCTCTGTAGTTAGGAACCCTGGAAGTTCTTCCTGAGCTAACACCTCTGGGGAAGGTGCTGAACTATCCTGAGAGAAATGAGAAAAGAGAAATATGGGACATGGAGTGTCTGAACCCTTGTTTCTTTGCTGATAAATTGATCTTGCCTCAGGAAGAACTCATGTTCACTTGCTTCACTACTTAACTCTGGGACAGTCCCTGAACTGTCTCCTCCTTAAGATTGTCTTCATCCAGTGACATGACAGATAATCTCTTCAGTGCCTGAAATTAACAAACCAAACCAACATAAAACAAATAAATAAACAAGACACCTGTTCCAGGCTTTGCAAACTGTTTCTGTGTTTGATGGTGCTCCATTTTAGTGTTTAGTCCTCCCAGCAAGACAATCAGCCTGAGGATAATTTAAATTGAAGTCGTCTCTGTCTCATTCTTTTCTATCCCTACATCTTTCCCAGGGATTTTTGCTTACCCTTGGCATCTCTCCATTTACAGGAATTCAAATGCCCCCTCTACTCCCTATGAAACTGACTTTCTTCCCCTCCAGGATGCCCTACTATATACCTTAAAGCAGGTAATCCTTTTCCCCAAGGGCACTTGATTTAATTGCTTCTTACACTGCTTTGCAGTCTGAAAACTACTTCTACTATGGCAAGTTATGTGAGGATGATCCCAAGTAGAGTTTCCTACCTCAGCCTTTCAGGATGCCACCTGATAGACTCACACTAATACATATCCACCCCATTATGGTCATAGGGGTTACTCTACTCCTTCCAGAATAGTGCGAGAGATCCACAATAGGGGACCAGGCTGTTTCCAATTCAATGGATGGTGCAGGGGCAGGCTCAGCAAGGGTCCCAGGAGCTTCTCCTACCATTTTTAAAACTGTGTTTTCTAGGTTCAACACTTTTCCAGTTACTATATCCCTATAACTGTTTTCTGGAATAATGAGGAAAATGGCTCTGACAATTTTAGCTAGTTATTCAAAATTCTGTGAGGAAAACAGCAAACTTGAGTGCCTTCTGCTACTGTCTTGGCCAACCAGATGGATTGAGTTTTTTCTCTTTTAAAAGTGTTTCCCAAAGCAAAAGATTTTATTTTTCATAAAGTCCAAATTATGTTTTGCTGTTGAATCTAAGAACTTATCTTCAAACACAAGTAAAATTGGATTTTCTTCTATGCTCTCTTCTTGAAGTTTTATAGTTTCATGTTTCACATGTAGGTTTATGACTCATTTTGAGTTGGTTTTGTGAAACATATAAGGTCTGTGTATAGATTATTTACTTAGATTTGGATGTTTACTTTAAAAAATTTCCAGTATCATTTGTTGAATATGCTACTCTTTCTTCATTGTTTTCCTTTGTGCCATGAAAAACAGTTGACTCTATGCATGTAGGTCCATTTATTAGCTCCTATTTATCTTTCAATGATCTACAAACCCAAACCTACTTAAACACCACAATATACTCATTAATATGGCTTTATACTAAATATTAATATCCTGCCCTGCACATTGTTTTTTTTTTTTTTTTTTTTGAGGGGAAAAAATATATAACTTTATTTTTAACAACGTAATTAAATTCCACCACAGAATAAGGACATCATGGGATTCTTTATTTTTTTTCCATTTAATAAATACAAACGAATAAAAATACTTGGTTTTGCGAAGAGACTGCTGCTCTTCCTTTCCCAAATTTCACAGAAGCCTGCTGGGTAGATGCGCCCTGTGAGCGCCCCTGCTGCCCAGTTGCGACCCCACACCTCCTGCCTACTAGCACGTGCCACTTCACTCCTTAAGGAGAGGGCTACCCCTTGTTAATACACCTGTAAATGCCATTTAGGCACAACACCTCACCTTTCTCCAGTCCCTTCCTAATACAACTTACTGTATTGTATTTCAGATTTTAAACAATTGCCTTCTGAGAAAGAAAAATCTGGTTTCCACGGAGGCTCAATCTGGAGTCCCCTTTTAACCAGTAATTGTTAACACCATGAAATTGTGTGAGGTTTCAGCAAGATAAACTATTTGTCCACTGGATACATCATTAAAAGGGCAGGAAAAGGATCAAAGGGTAACGTAAGGTAAAATCTACTCCATGTCTGATAGACCATCCTTATTTCAAAAATAGAAATTCCTATTTAAATTTGACCTGTTGGAAACAGGTATGTGAGTCTGTCACTGCTCACAGGAGCCCCCAGGCTGTGCTGCAGAGCCCCCAACCACCTCAAAACCACAGAGCACAGGAAGGTGCTCTGCTCGGTCCCCACGTGGCCAGGGGGCAACCTGTGCCACCCCCCGTGGCCAGCGGTCAGGATGGGGAGGCACACCTCTGCACTGACAGACGCCCTCGCTACCTTAAGGCGCGAAGAAAGATTCTGCCAACACTTAAAGTTCCTGGTGCAACCACAACGTGCAAAACCTTAGAACTTCCCAGTTTTTAGGCTGGGAAAGAAAAACTCCTGTAGATCCAGAAGAAGTCTTCACTAAAACTCTACACCTCTTGTATGCCTGCTCTAAAAACTCACTAGTAGCTAAGACACAAATGTCAATCTTTAAGAAATGTGATCAGAAAAGAACTATTGGTCTTTACAAACAGCAGTAAACTTTTTCATGTAACCCATTTTTCATTAATCCACATTTATAAAAAACATTTATTCCCTGAAAATATGTCTAAGTGTGATGGTTTGTAATATACAACAAATGAAAAATATTTAACTAGATTTTAAGAAAAACGTCTGCTTATCAGTGAGATAGCAGAGCTGCCACGTACCCCTCCCGCACACGATGAGCCTTCCGCCCCTGCCCCTAGGCCTCCGCCACCAGGAGCCATTTCTTTGGGAAGAGCAGCCCTGCTTCTCACCCGCGGAGGTACGGCGCATCCAGCCCCTCGGTCGCCAGGGCAAGGACCCACAGGATGCCTGTGTGAGGTCCTGACTGCTGCAGTGGGCTCCCCAGCCGGGAAGGGCGGTGCTGGCAGCGTCAGGAATCCACCTGAACCTTCCAGGGAACACTTTAAAACTGCACTAGGCTGCCATTACTCTACGTAAATCATAACTTCAGAGGAGAAGCCTGTTTGGGGTAGGGAAGCTGGGCACAAAAAGGACGCTGTGGCTCTGCAGACCTGCCTGTCCGGCACCAGCACAGAGCACCAGTGTCCGCCATCAGCCCCGAGGAGACACGGGGAGCGCCAGGCGGCGTGGGGCTCTGCGCGCATGCAGGCGTGGGGCTCAGAGCCCCAGAGACTTCTGCACAATCTGCTTGGCGATTGTATAAAACTGCTCTCGGTCGTCCCGCCACATCTTGGAAGCGTCCACGTTGGCTCCACTTTCGTCGTTGGGCTCTGCCAGCATGCTCATCACCGACAGAAGGATCTTCTCCACGCTCTCCACGGGGCTCCACCGCTCAGCACTGCTCTCGTAGCCCATGGGGTCATCTCCAGGGGCATGCAGGATGGAAATGCAGACTCTCCTATCAGGATAGATGTTGGGATGAAACATCTCACAGGTAAATCTCATCTTTGGCGGACTTAATGGGTAATCAAGCGGAAAACTCAGGATGGCAGGAAAAACACCAAACTCAAAACAGGTATCTTCTGGGCCCATGATCAATGCTTCCCATTCAAAAAAATTTCTTCATTCATGGGGCCTGCTACAATTCCTTCCGGAGGATTCAGTGTTAATTGTTTGTACTCAGCCATCAGCTTCTTTAGAGCCGTCCTGGCCATTGTCTGGGAAGCAGCCGGTCTCCTGGGCCTCCTGCACATTGGTTTTTATACTTCAGGATTGTGTTAGCTATACTAGGTGCCTTGCATTTCCATATAAAATTTAGAATCAGTTCAACTGTTCTTCTAAATATCTGCTCAGATTTGGTTAGGATTACATTGCATCTACAATCAAATTTTAGGGAATTGACATTTTTACAATATTGAGTCTTCCAACTCATGGACATGATTTCTTTCATGAGACCAATGAATTTTGCATATAAATCCTTCATGTATTTGTTAGATTAATAACTATATATTTCAATTTTTGGTACTGCCTTATTTTACTATGGCTGTAGTAACAAATGCCACAATCTGGTGGTTTGAAAAAGAGAAATGTATTGACTCACAGTTCTAGAGACTAGAAGCCTGAAATCAATGTGTTGGCAAGGTGCTGCTTCTTGTTATGACTTTAGAGAAGAATCTGTTCCTGGTTTTGGTGGTGGCTTGACAGCAACCCATGACATTCCCTCCTTAGTTGCTACATGGTACACTCAGATCTGTATCTATACTTCTTTTCCTTATGAGAACACCAGTCATATTGAGTTAAGTGCCAAACTTACATCTGTACAAACTCATTCTAATTTCCCTAAATCCATCTGTAATAACCCTATTTCTATAAAAAGACCGCATTCAGATATGCTGGGAATGTACTGCTACATGTCTTTTTGAGGGGCAAAATGCAATCCCTTACTGGTGTCATTATAAATATTATTTTTTAATTTCAGTTGTTTCCTGCTAGCATATAGAAAAATTATTGGCTTTTGTATATTGTTCTTTCATCCTGTGACATTACTATACTTTCTTGTTAGTTCATTAGTTTGCCAAGATTTATGACAATATACCGACATTTTCTTTATAGATCATTGTATCTAAGAACATAGTTTAATTTCTTCTTCCCCAATATGTGTAACATTTGTCTTAGTTTGCCAAAGGTCTGCTGATGCAAAGTACCAGAAATCTATTGGCTTTTATAAAGGGATTTATTTGGGATAGAGGCTTACAATTCCAAGGTCATGAAAAGTCCAAATTGAGGTATCATCAGAGATGTTTTCTCCCCAAGATTCCAGGGCACACATGACTGGTGCCAGCACTAAGAAAACCTTGAAATGATAGGCCTTGGGTCAGAGGGTCTCCAGACACCTGGGACTTGTAGCATTGTATTCAATACTACATCCATCCTTTTCTTATAATTCTTCTATGTCTAAATTTATGTGTTAGGTACATGTGAAACAAGCCTATAGGGTTTACAGTATTCATCCTGAATAGCCTTGATGATGTACCCAGGAAGCAGATGCTATAATAATTCCCATTGTGCCATGGAAGATATTGGCCAGCTTCAGTGACTATTTTCAGTTCACAAGCCTGAAAAGAAGTAATCAGGTCTGTTCCAGGTGCCCAGAGTCTCTCTGGCCTCTCTTCTGGATGTCTTGCACCATGGAAGAGGGTGTCAGGGACTGTACAAGTCATCTTGGAACTGACAGCTAAGGAGCAGTAGAGTTGGGGCTACCAACATGGTAAGTGCTGACCTAGAGATTATGAGGAGATGTTATGGGAATATGAAAAGGCACCCACTCAAGAGGGGCAAATCAAGGCAGCCTTCCTGGAGGAGTGGACAGCAAAGTGAGTCACTGGGAATTGTTCAGGTGGTGAGACAGGCATGTTGGGAAGAGCATACCTGACTGATGACCAGTGTGGGCATGGATGTGCTGGAACAGGTCCCATAGGCTGTGGGTGACGTTTGACTGTAACTTTAGTAGAAGGTGGCCTTGACCATGAAGGGAAGAACTGAAGATTAAGATGTGGGACCCATTGCAAATGTGGCTGCAGGCATGTCTTACTTGTGGTTCATTAAGGTGGAACCCCCCAAACATTAAAGCTTCAATGCCCACAAAACTTTGATCTGTCCTGACACCTGTATTTACAGTAACTTCAGTCCTGCTGCTCTAGTGGCAGAGCTGAGGTGTCCCAGCTTGGATTCTGCCCCACCCACTCCCAAAATGTTTGCCTCTTTTTCCTGCCATTAACCCACACCCAGACCCTTTATTTCTTCCCAATGAGAAGAACAATGTAGAGCTGCCAAGAGCTGAACTAATAGGTGTGGAATAGTTGATTAAGACAAGTGTAATGAATATAGCAGTCAAATATTTAAGGGTTTCCTGCATGCATATAAGCAAGAAGCTAAAAAGTGAAAGTGCTGGGTCCCCTTTTGCTCCATTTTCCCAAGAAAATTGCTTTGTAAGCTCAGATGTCTCAGTGCAGATGAAGGCAAGTATCTCAGGGCTGCAGGAGCCCTGAACAAAAGTTTACTGTCTGTTTATGTAAGTGGGGCCTGGGG
>JAKSZT010054366.1:60491-71866 GCA_026826555.1 Tolypeutes matacus | reverse complement strand
GACTTACATCTCTTTTCCACTTTAATATATGTATTCAATGCTATAAATTTCCATCTAAGTACTCCTTTTGCAGAATCTAACAAATTTTAATAGTTGTATATTTATTTCCAAAATATCTTTTCTATTTCTCTTGAGACTTCTTTGACTCATGTGCTATTTAGTAGTGTTTTGTTCAATCTCTAGAGATGTTGGTATTTCCAGCCATCTTTCTGTTTTTACATTCTAGTTTAATTCCATTGTGGTCTGAGAGCATACTTTGCATTATTTCTGTACTTTTAAATCTGTTAAGGTATGTTATATGATACATCTAGGTGAATATTTCATGTGAAATTGAGAAGAATATTCCTTCTGTTGTTGATAGATGAAATATTTCATAAATGTCAATTAAAAACTAGTTGATTGATGGTGCTGCTCACTTCAGCTCTATCCTAACTGAATATATGCTTGTGGACATGCCAGTTACTTCAAGTCTAATACTGGATTTGGCTTTTTCTCCTTACAGTTCTACCCTGTTTTTGTCTAAACTATATTTATGCTATCTTGTTACATGCATATACATTAAGTACTGTTATGTCTTTTGGAATATTGACTCCTTGGTCATTATGTAAAATTTCCTTTTACTGAAGTCTGTTTTATCTGACATTCAATATAATTACTTGTGCTTTCTTTTCATTAGTTTTTGCAGGATATTGATTTCTCCATTCCTTTATTTTCACTGTATTTGTTTTTTTATTTAAAGTGGATATCATGGACAACATATAGTTGTGTTTTTTTTTATGTACATACAGTCTGTATCTTTTAATGGATTATGACTCCATTCACATTTTAAGTGACAGTCAATAAAGTTGGGTTAATATTTATCATATTTTTATTTTATTTTCTTGGCCTGTGTTCTTTGATTTTTTTTTTCTTTCACTTGTTTTCAGCCTTCTTTGATTTAATTAAACATCAGATATGACTCTATTTTTCTCCTGCTGAGGATATCAATTCTACATCTTTTTTTAATCAGTTTTGTGGTTCCCCTAAGGTTTATAATATACATTTACAAGTAATCTAAATATATTTTCTAAGATCATATATCATAACACAGGTATTGGAGGTGACATACAACAGAGCATTCTCATTTCCTCCTTCCTGTCTCTTGCCTACATTCATTTCACTTACACATATGCTATATCAACATCCAATATTATTGCTCCTATTATTTTGAACACATTGCTATCAGTTATATAATTATAGATAGAGAAACAAAATATTTTATTTTATTTTTATTTATTCCCTCAGCAGTCTTCTTTGTATACATCTGAGTTTCTCACTGTGATACTTTGGAGCTATGCATTCCAAAAAGCTAATCCATTTCTGTGAGTGTAAGCCTATTTTACATAGGATCTTTTCATCCTTAGTTAAGTTTGGTCTAGAGTGGATATTAATCCTATTACTGAAGTTCTTTATAAAATGGATGAAATGGAAAGAGAGAGAGTCATGGAAGCAGAAGCTGAAAGCAATGAAACCTGGAAGAGAAGGGAGAGACTAGCAGACACTGTCATGTGTTTTGCCATGTGACAAAGGTGTCCATGATCACTGGAACCAAGTCTTTGGGGAGAAAGCATTACTGATGATGCCTTGATGTGGACATTTTCATGAACTCAGAACTGTAAGTTTATAAGCTATTAAATCTCTATTTTAAAAGACAACGCATTACTTGCATAATGCTTTCATAGCTGTAGCAGACTAGAGCAATAAACAATATCATTTTCCTTCTCTCTGAAGAATGTCTTTCAACATTTCTTGCAAGGCAGGTCTACTAGTAACAAGTTCCTTCAGCTTTTGCTTGTCTGAAAAATTCTTTAAATCTCCTTCACCTTTGAAGGATAAATTTGCTTTATACATAATTCTAGGTTGGTGTTTGTTATTTCACCACTTTACTTGCTTCACTTTATTCTCTTCCTATTTGCAGAGTGTCAGAAGTCCATTGCCATTCTTAACATTGTTCCTCCCTAGGTAAGACATGTTTCATTTTGTTTGGTTAATTTGTTTATCTCCTTCCCTCTGGCTTCTTTCAAAATTTATTCTCTGTGTTTTTCCCTGTAGTTTGAATATGTTATACTTAGGTGGAATGTTTGGGTACTTAACTGCTTGGGGTTCTCTGACCATTTTAGGTCAACAGTTTGGTGTCTGTCATTCAATTTCTAAAATAGTCATTATTACATTAAGTATTTATTCTGCTTCTTTCCCTCTTTCTTTTCCTTCTGGTATTCCAGTTGCACATATGTTATACCTATTTTAATTATACCCCATTTCTTAGATATTCTGTTCTTTTTTTTTAAATATTTTTTCCCTATTTGGCAAATTTCTGTTGTTATATCTTCTAGCTCACTGATTCTGCCTTTGGCTATGTCCAGTCTACTGATGAATCCTTCAAAACCTTCTTTTCTATTAGTGCTCTTGATTTCTAACATTCTCTCTTTTTTAAATTTATTTTTTTCTGATATCAAAGTAAACATGCCTATTGTAGAAGATGCAGAAAAGAATAGAGAAAAGGAAAAAAAATATGTATTATAGCACCATCCAAAGTCAATTTCTTGACCTTCAGGAGAGTTAAATTACTTTCCCTTGAGGGCAGGATCTTTTTAATGAGAACAGAACGGTCTGGAAAATTTTCAGAGTGGTTACTTTTCACCTTTCCCTGCCCTGAGCAAGAAGAGATTTTTCTCCTTTCTTCAGTATGAGAACCTGTTGGGGCTTCTAGGGATAACTCTCACAAGAACTGAGGGGGAGCAGGGCCTGGAGAGGTATTCAAGTGCTTAACTTTTAAGCCAGGTCTTGCTCAGCCTCCAGGAATTTGTCAATTACAGTTTGTAATTCAGCCAGTTCCTGGTTCCAGAAGTTTCTGCTCTCAGCAATCTCTGATTCTCTGTAATCACCTGTCTCTTCAGTTTCAGTGTAGCAGTTGGCTTTGTGACCTCATTCCTCTGATAGATCTAAGAAGAGTTGTTGATTATCAGTTTTGTTCAGATTTTCTATTCTTCTGAGGACAAGGTTGGCAATGTCCAATCTCTTTGTAGTGGGAGCAGAAACTGGAAAGCCCTTTGTATCTGAACCTTAATTTTATTGTAAGAAATATCATTTTTCTTGAAGGTAGGCTGCTGCTGACAGATTCCTGCTATGTTTGATATCCTGCAGGTCCCACAAAGAGTGTATATCCAAGGTAGGTTTCACTTTTAAGTAGCTAGTTATTCTATGTAAGAAGCAGCATATGGTGCAACCATATTTTGCTTTTGAGTTTTGGGCTCCTACCACTCAAGCCTACAGGAAAGCTTGTGGGCAATACCTAATCCTCCCAGGTTGGACTATCCTATTCTCAATACTGAGAAAAAGCAAAGCACTCTGAATGGTTGAGTGTTGTGTTTTCACTTAGAAGCTCAGGGCTTGGTTTGCATGTGGGAGACACATTTGTATAAAAATGGTGTTGATGGGCTTCCCTCTCTCTGGAGTGCTAGGAAGAGGATGACTGGCTGAGGCCCAGTGTGGACACAAGTCTGTATTCACTGACCTCTGTATTCACTGATTCACTGTATTCCTTCCATAGCAGGAGAAATGTCAGAGATCATGGGAATGTGACAATAAGCACCACACACCTGACATGTTCTCTTCTGAGGTCTTACATGAAACTTTATGAAGATATATCTGCACACTAACAACTATAGATAAATGATCTATGAGGCTCCTCTTCCCATCACTTTCCAACCCACATATGAACTTCTCCCTTTGCTTTCTGCTTTTCTTCTCTTTATTCTTGTTATAAATGTGATGTAGACTTGCTACTTCTTTTCCAGTAGATACTCCTGAAACTAGATCTGGCAGCCCCAGTGGAAGGGGCAGTTGTACATTGAGGCACAGTCCTATTTCCAAAGACACATCAAGAACCAGTTCTTCCTGAAGCTGATCCCCATGACTCCTGAGGGCATGGCTGTGCATTACTGAATGAGAAACATGGAGATGGGGAGTCAGGGTTAGTACAGGCATATCCACCTGCTCTGCAGTTAGGACAGGAGAGGGCAGGGCTGCAGATGGCACTCAGGATCCACACAACCTGACTCCACTTCAGGGCAGGTGCATTGGGAGGCTGGGGAAGAGTTTTCCCCAATGGTTTGAAATACCCTGTCCCTAAAGTCAAAATATTCCCTAGAGACCTTTAAACTCCCTGTTTAATGACTTTTATGGCTAACATGGCTTCAGACACAGTATTGTGTAGTTGACTCTTGAGCATAATTGTCAGAAGTTATTGCAATTTCTAGCACAAGATGATGATTCTGAAGATGCTGCCTCTCTTAAGGGATCAAACCAAGTGGACATTTGAATTTCTTTTCAAGAGAACTTATTCTTGCCATGACATGAAGTGATGTTTCCTTTGGAACGAGGGTCACCACAAGTCCTACTGCAAGTTGTTCTGTAGATGAGTGTTCTGGGCACATTGCTTCTTTCACTTGATGATACTTATTTCTCCTTAGTGTGATTTGAAGGGGTCCATACTTCACAGCCCTTCATTCTTCCTCTGTGGCTTCAGGGAGCATGTGGTTGCTGATGTTTCTGTTCAAAGACTCTCCTTCCTACCCTGTGAAGCAAGGTTGGTTATGTTGTATTATTACATGCTGACTGCATTATATGTATTCACCTAAACATACCTAGGTATTAATTAGATCAGAAAATATGCTTTAAATAAACACATTACTAATATTTGTTTACATATGTAGTTAGTGGGAACTAATGATTTTCTTTTTTATATATATTTTATATTGCTGAACTTAATTATATATAATTGCTTTTTTAGAGCTATATCAGCAGATGATATTTGCTTTGTCAGGAGGGGAAGGAATGAGAATTATAATGCACCCCTACATTTCACAGTTGCTTGCTGTCCATCACAGTCTAAGCCTCTAAGGAGTCAAGTCTGTTCATATATGCTGGTATCACCAAGGAGACTGGTAAAATAAAATCCACCAATTCTTATGAAATATTTGGAATTACAATCACTGATCATCTAAGTTTTCCAGGCACAGAAAACTCTAGAAACACTCCTTTGCTTTCACCAATGAATGGATGTTTCTAGCCTGCCAGGTGTATTCTGGACTGGCAAAGTAACTGTGAACCAGCTCCGGGTGGGGGGTGGCGGGTTACAATAAGAGGCAGTTATCTGTCAGCACCTGAGGTCTTCAGGCCTGTACCATTCAGAAAAAAAAAAAAAAAGTGATTTTAATTTATTTTATGTGGCTACAATGAACAAGAATGTGTTATTGGAGGAGGCTCAGGCACATAGGTTAATGGAAGAGGATATGTGTGACCTTGGATAATCCAACAGTTACTTAATGTGAGGCAAAAATAAGTTTAAAAAACCCAAAAAGACAAAAAAAGTGATAAATTGCATTTCTTATAAGGAACTTGCATCAAAATATAGAAAGAAAATTTAATACTCAAATTAAAAGAAGACACTAAAACAGCTTGGAGACAAGGAACTACAGACATAACAGAAGGCTCAATAATGGCAAATAAACACATGAAAAGAGGACTAATATCTTATAAATTGGAAATGAAAATTTTCAAACTGAAATGTTACTACCTACTCAGTAGAACAAACAATATGTAGCTTTTGTGAATAATTAACAGAAATTGTAACTATTATATACCATTGGTGATTCTGCAAAATGGTGTAATATCATGTCCAATAATACAAATCAAAAGGACTTAGATATAAATCTATCAAATATGTGTGGATCTATATGTAAAAAAAAAAAAAAAACCTAGTAAGATGAATAAAAGAAGACCTAAATCCATGAAAAGGGGTAGCATGTTCATGGATTTGAAGACAATATTGTTAAGAATTCAATTCTTAGCAATTTGATCTAGAGTTTCAACACAATCTCAAACCCCAGCAAGTATTTTTTTAGGCATCAGCAAGCTATTCTAAAATATAAATGGAAAGATCACTGTATATGGATAGCCAAACAATTCTAAAAAGATTAAATTTAGAGGAGTTAGGTTACATGTTTCAAATAATAACTATAGTGCTACAGTACATGAGAATTTATGGAATTTGTGAAAGGAAAGCTGAAAAAATTAACTTAACATAGTAGAGATTTTAGAGTAAAACCATAGAGATACAGTGAAATGATTTTTTACAAAGTTGAATAGGAAATAAAAGGGAAAGAGTATAATCTTTGCAACAAATTAGATGCAAATATGCCAGAAAAAATTACCATTGATTCATAGCTTATATTTTATACAATGGTTTAGGTCATTAAGGAACATAGATGTAAATATGAAATAACAAAAAAAAAAAAAAAAGAAAAATTCTAAATGAAAATATAGTACATAATTTCTGTGATTTTGTGATTACAAACACAACACCAAAAACATACTCTATGTTAGAAAAAATGATAGATTAAAATTTGATATAAATAAATTCTTTTGTCTTAGTGAAAGATCATGTTATGAGAATGACAAGACAAGGCCCAGGTTGCAATAAAATACATGCAGACCATATGAAGGATAAAATATTTTATCCAGAACATACAATGGAATTTATTAGCACACAGTCAGGATGCTGAGGATTCTATGAGCAGAGGGGCCCACCCAAGGGCAGAGGCAAACTGATGCTGGGGAGTGAGTGGCTTCCTCTCAGTGTCTATGATTTCCTTATCCATGGACAAATCTGTGCCTAGGATGACCTCTACTATCTAGCCTATTAGCCTGCATTTCCATTATAAAGCCATACTCTGAGAAAACAGGTCTTTTCCTTCTCTTCCATCATCATTTGAAAACTTGGCTAGAGTTGGATTATACCAATACATAGTCCCTGTGATATTTTTAACTTTTCTGAATATAAAACTGACCCTTTCTCAAGTAAATAAGTAGGGCCTTCTGGTATATGTCTTGGGCTGCCTAGTGGGATATGTTTGCACAAAGCCTTAGACATAATTATGCAACCTCAACATCAAGACCCAGGCACCCCCAAGCCTGAGTAGGCTGAGGAGGGAGTTGAGTAAAATTAAGGTCATAAGTACTTACAGAGAAGAGGACATTGTGAAGGGCTGTCTTTTACTTTGGAATTTGATTTTTGTCAAAATCTGGCACATAAAAAAGTTTTTATTATATGAAATAATTATAAAAAGTAAGAAAATTAGATAGATTTAATGTCTTTTTTCATCTTCATGATGCTAGTCTCTTTTTACATGCTTTATAATGACCATTATACTAGCAACAACAAATAGGTTACTCGGTAATTTAACAGATTTGACACTAAAGGCATAATCAAAAAGATGGAAATTATAATAGGCCTTTATAAAACATTAAAATTTATGCCTCACATTGCATTATTAATAAAATTAAAAGAAATTCATGTACTCGAAATTAATATTCACTAGACATATAACTAATAAAGTTCTTATGACCAGAATGTATAAAGATGACAGTTAAATATTAACCAAAACAGACAAAATGTATGAATAGACATATTACCAACAAAAATATACCAATTTGTAATGAGCAAAGTAAAAGTTCACTCAACATTTTTAGATAAATGGAAATTAAAACCACAATTACAGGGAGGAATGTGGCGCAAATGGTTGGGCATCACTCTCGCATATGGAGGAACCTGGATTCCCTCCAATTTCCTTATCCATACTCACCACAATTACATACCACTACACTCCCTATATAATTACAATTATTTATTGAACCTTAAATCTCTATTGATGAGTAGGTTGAGAAACTTGAGCCCTCATTACAGACATTGTGTTCCTGTATAATAACAAATTAAGATGGTGAGTGTTGAGATTTTAGCCCAGCACCATCACATATTAAAGATCCACATTTTCCCAGCCCTGCTATGCCTGAGCCTGACGGGTCCCGGCCGCGCCCCACTGCAGATCCCCGACTCCAGTGTCTCCACGGAGCCGGGGCCGCACGCCGCCCGGAGCGGCCCTGAGCTCTGCCCCGCCGGCAGACCCATGGACTCCGCATGGTGCTCGGGGACAAACGTGCAGGGAGCACTTGGGGAAGGAGACCACAGGAAGGTGTGGGAAGTGGGGCATAGGTGCTGCCTGGCTCTTTGCGACCAAGAACACTGCGCGGTGTTATGGCGCCTTGCGCGGCCCTCAAGCTCCTCTGGGGCTCTCTTTGCGCGGGTTCTGGACGCGGCGAGGCCAAGACGCAGGAATGCATCTACTACAAGGCCAAGTGGGAGCTGGAGCACCCAGAAGGGCCTGGAGCGCTGCCAGGGTGAGCGGGAAAAGTGGCTGCACTGCTTGGCCTCCTGGCGCAACAACTCTGCCACCATCCAGCTCCCCAAGAAGGGCTGCTGGCTGGACGACTTCAACTGGCAGGAGTGTGACACCATCGAGGAGAACTCCCAGGTGTACTTCCTTGCTATGAAGGCAATTTCTGCAAGGAGTGCTTCACCCACTTGCCGGAGGCTGGGGTCCCAGAGGTCAAGTCTGAGCCATCCCCGACAGCCCCCACCCTGCTTATGATGCTGGCCTACACGCTGTTGCCCATGGGGGGCCTTTCCCTCATTGTCCTGCTGACCTTCTGGATGTACCATCATTGCAATCTCCACTACAGCACTGTGGAAGTCCATGCGGACTCGGCACCTCCATCCCCAGGTCCTGAAGCCCCCGCAGCTGCTGGAGATCAAGGCTCGTGGGCACATCAGCTATGTTTGGAAGGCGAAGCTCATGAATGACTATGGCTGTCATGATCTTCCCACTGCAGGACAAGCAATGGTGGCAGAGTGAAAGGGAGAGCTTCAGCACACCTGGCATGAAGTACCGGAACCTGCTGCAGTTCATTGCCACTGAGAAGCGAGGCTCCAACCTCGAGGTGGAGCTGTGGCTCATCATGGCCTTCATGACAAGGGCTTCCTCATGGATTACCTCAAGGGGAACATCGTCACCTGGAACGAGCTGTGTCAAGTGGCAGAGATGATGTCAAAAAGCCTCTCGTGCCTGCATGAGGATGCGCCCTGTTGCTGAGACATAGGATTAAACATTTTTTCTGCCCTGATTTTAAGATCAGTGAGGATAGAAAGTTAGGCCTGTGCACAGAGAAATTTAATATCCATAAAAGAAAATAAAAAATATAGATTTTATTGTCTATAGATAGTTGGGAAAGAACAGTAAAGGAGGGTGAGAGGTCTGACACTAAGCACAAGGGGAGTGGCTGCTGCTGAAAGGAGGGAAAGAGGGGCTGTGACTGTGGCCCCTGTAGAGGAGGCCAAGTTCTAGTTTCTGACCTTGTGGGATTTACAAGTTTAAGTACCATATAGTGATTACCTAAACTGTATAATTATTTGTACATTTGTGCTCATTCACAATAGAATGGTTCTACAAAAATAAAATAAAAACACAAGAGTTTGCAGCATTTGGCAAATAGAAATCCACTGAGTCTCCTTCCCATCTCTACTCCAGCCCCCCAAAGTCTAGCCCAAACATTTTGTAAAATGAAGGATTTAAAACTTTCTAAGCAATGCTTTATTGTTATAAAATAACATTTTATGTTAATTATTTAGGCCTAATCTCTACAGTAGTATTAATGTGATATATCAAAATAAAATATGAAGAAATAATTTGAGATGTGTTTTGCCACACTCTGACAGATATATAACATGATTTTATGTCAGATTAAAAAGGCTGCTGAGGTAATGCATTCATATGCTGAGTTTGGCCTAGAGAGAGGTCACAATAAAAAAAAAAAAAAAAAAAAAAAGACTGCCTAGAACATGGGCTTGGAGCTGGTCTCAAATGTGAGGTAGTGACCACATAGCATCTGCAGGTCATTTATTTCATTTTTCTCCTGTGAGTGTATAAATATTCTAAACTTGGAGAGGAGGGGGAGCAAGATGGCATCAGTTTAAGTAGGCACATCATCTCTCTCACAAAACTAAGCTGAGAAGGGACAAGATCCTACCTGAATAAACTGTTTTGGGAGCCCACAGAGCAGGAGGCTTCGGGGCAATGATCTGGAGGGAAATGGACAAAGATATTAAAAAGATATTAACCCCAGTGGCTGGAAATGGCAGGCAGCTAAGCCCCACCTTCAAGGCAAAAAGCCAAGACCCCTGACTCCCACCAGCCACCGAATGGGAAGGAGCTTTCTCTGAGAGTAAGATGGTTCTGGTGAAGGGTGGAGAGGGGTTTCCTTTCTGTGGGCTTGGTTACACAGACCCTCATTGAACTTTAGGGAACATACCAGCTGGCAAAAGGAGGCACCAGGAAGAGGGGAGAGGCAAGTCTACTTAGGCAGCCTGATTTACCTATCAGACCTGGAAGATTGAACTAGGGCTGGGGGAGGTGGAGTCAGGCAGTTGACAAGTCCCATGCTGAAAATTATCAAAATTCAAACTCCTCTAAGGGAGGTGGGCAGTAGGAAGCACTTAATAACCTTCCAAAGGCCTATTTAGGTCCCCTGGGAGGGGGGTGAGTTCTGGAAGTGGGTTGAGTGTCATTTCTCTGTTGCGTTTGGGTACTAGAGTCTCATTTGTATTTCAGAAGAGAACTCAACCTGAACAGGAGAGGTGAGGGGGTTCTTCTCACACAGGCTATTGTTTCCTGATGAGCTGGGAGAGAAAGCAATAAGAGTAGAAAACAGGCAGGGACAGACATGCTCTTAATCACCTGGAATCTGCCCAACTGCAAAGAGTCAAACTTGCCTAAGGGAAAGTGACTGGATAGCTCTCAAGCTAGCTGACCCAATGAGAAAGTTTAGCTTCATGAAGGAATCTCTGCTTTGAATATACAAGGTCCCTGGTTCAATTACTGGCCCTCCTTAGAGCAGTGATCCACTGGGTTATCAAACACCCAGCTGATACTTTAGGACAGGGAACACATAAATATTATTTTTGTATTAACTTGTCTTGGGTCCCTTAATTTTCTTAAAAAAGGTTCTTTTTAAGAAATATAACTTACTTTTCTTGATAAACCTGATTCAAAACCTGCAAAGGGCAGGTTGCAGAATATTTGATTGATGAACACCGGCAGAGTGAGAAACTCCTCAGGGGCCTAAGAAGGAAGGCTGTTTTTCCTAAGTTTTTGTTTGATTGATTGCTTGAGTGTTTGTTTTTTGCGTGTGTGCTTTTTTCTCCCTCTTTCTTCCTCCACCATTTTTTTTTAAATTAGGTGCAGCTCTCTTGTTCTTGTATCCTGTGTTTCATTCTTCCATTGTTTCACCCTTTTGTTTTTTGTATATCAATTTTGTCTACCTATGCTATTTCTTTTCCTTCCTTCATCTTCCTATCTTCTGCCTTCTGTTTTTGTTCTTATATTCCATCTCTCTTTGTTAAGCCTTCAATTTTTCTTGTTTTTATTTCTATCTCTTCTATT
>JAKSZT010054366.1:10847-28999 GCA_026826555.1 Tolypeutes matacus | reverse complement strand
TGTCAATTTTTCAATGGGTTGTTTGTCCTTTTATTTTCAAGGTGTAGGATTTCTTTATATATGCAGGATATTAGGCTCCTATCAGATATACGGTTGCCAAATATTTTCTCCGATTGAGTAGGCTGCCTTTTTATTTTCTTAATAGCATTCTTTGAGGTGCAGAAGTTTTAATTTTGAGGAGATCCCATTTATCTATTTTTTCTCTTGCTGCTCGTGCTTTGGCTGAGAAGTTCATGAAACCATTTCCTATTACAAGGTCCTGTAGATGCTTCCCTACATTATCTTCCAAGGTCTTTATAATTTTGGCTCTTATGTTTAGATCTTTGATCCATCTTGAGTTGATTTTTGTATAATGTATGAGATGGTATTCTTCTCTCATTCTTTTGGTTGTGGATATCCAGTTCTCCAAGCACCACTTGTTAAAGAGGCAATTCTGTGCCAACTGAGCAGGCTTCGTGGCTTTGTCAAATATCAGATGACTGTATATGTGAGGATCTATATCAGAACTCTCAATTTGGTTCCATTGGTCAGTAGGTCTATCTTTGTACCAATACCAGGCAGTTTTGATCACTTTGGCTTTGTAGTATGTTTTAAAGTCCGATAGTGTGATACCTCCAACTTCATTTTTCTTTTTCAATATATCTTTGGCAATTCGGGGTCTCTTCCCTCTAAAAATATATTTTTGGTTGGTTTTTCCAGTTCCTTAAAAAATACAGTGTTGACTTTTATTGGGATTGCATTAAATCTATTGATTAGTTTGGGTAGGATAGACATCTTGATGATGTTTAGTCTTCCTATCCATGAACAGGGAATATTTTTCCATTTATTTAAGTCTTCTTTGATTTCCTTTAACAGTGTTATGTAGATTTCTGTATATAAGTCCTTTACATCTTCAGTTAAATTTATTCCTAGGTATTTGATTCTTTTATTTACTATTGTAAATGGTATTTTTTTCCTGATTTCCTCCTCAGTTTGCTTGTTATTGGTGTACACAAATGCTATTGATTTTTGAGCATTGATCTTATAGCCTGCAACATTACTGAACTCCTTTATAAGTTCTTGAAGCCTTGTTGTAGATTTCTCAGGGCTTTCTATGTATAAGATCATGTCATCTGCAAATAATGAAATTTTTATGTCTTCTTTTCCAATCTGGATGCCTTTTATGTCCTTTTCTTGTCTCAGTGCTCGTGCAAGTAATTCTAAGATAATGTTAAATAGGAGTGGTGATAGTGGGCATCCTTGTCTAGTTCCTGATCTCAGAGGGAAGGCTTTTAGGATTTCACCATTGAAAATGATGTTAGCTTTGGGTTTTCCATATATACCCTTTATCACTTTCAGAAAGTTTCTGTATATTCCTATGTTTTGTAGTGTTTTTATGAGGAAAGAATACTGTATTTTGTCGAATGCTTTTTCTTCATCTATAGAGATGATCATGTGATATTTTTTCTTTTGATCTGTTTTTGTGGTGTATTACATTGATTGGTTTTCTTATATTGAACCATCCTTGCATACCAGGATGAAACCCACTTGGTCATGGTGTATAATCCTTTTGATATGTTGTTGAACGCAATTAGCAAGTATTTCGTTTAGAATTTTAGCATCTAGGTTAATTAGAGAAATTGGTCTGTAGTTTTCCTTTCTTGTGGTGTCTTTATTTGGTTTTGGTACTAGGGTAATGTTGGCATCATAGAATGAGTTAGGCAATATTCACTTCTACTTCTACTTTTTGGAAGAGCTTAAGTAGAATTGGTGTTAGCTCTTTCCAGAATGATTGGTAGAATTCAGCTGTGAAGCCATCTGGTCCTGGACTCTTCTTAGTTGGGAGGTTTTTGATGACTGATTCTATCTCTTTACTTGTAATTGGTCTGTTGAGTTCATCTATTTCTTCTTTCATCAATGTAGGTTGCTTGTGGGTTTCTAGAAACTTGTCCGTTTCCTCTAAATTATCATTTTTGTTGGCATATAATTTTTCAAAGTATCCTCTCATGATATTTTTATTTCTGTGTGGTCAGTAGTGATATCCCCTTGCTCATTCCTTATTTTATGTATTTACATCTGTTCTCTTTTTCTTTGTTAATCTGGCTAAGGGTTTGTCCATTTTATTGATATTCTCGAAGAACCAACTTCTGGTATTGTTTATTGTTTCCAGTGCTTTCTTATTCTCTATTTCATTTAGTTCTGCTCTAATCTTTGTTATTTCCTTCTTTCTAATCCTTTTGGTTTAGTTTGTTGTTGTTTTTCCAATTCTTCCAAGTGTGCTGTTAGGTCTTCAATTTTAGTCTTTCTTCTTTTTAAATATATGATTTATGGCTATGAACTTCCCTCTCAGGACTGCTTTTGCTGCATCCCATAGGTTTTGATATGTTGTGTTGTCGTTTTCATTAGTTTCAAGATAGTTACTGATTTCTTTTGAGATTTCTTCTTTGTCTCACTGTTTATCTAAGAGTGTTTTGTTTAACTTCCATATCCTTGTCCCTAACCTGTTTCTCTGGCCCTTAGTGATTTCCAACTTCATTCCGTTGTGGTCAGAGAAAATATTTTGTATAATCTCAATCTTTCTGAATTCATTGAGAGTTGTTCTGTGGCCTAGCATGTGGTCTATTTTGGAGTAAGTTCCATGTGCACTCGAGAAAAATGTAAATCCTGCTGTATTTGGGTGTAGTGTTCTGTATATGTCTATTAAGTCCAGGTCTTCTAATGTATTGTTGAATGCCTTAGTTTCTTTATTGATTCTCTGTCTAGATGTTCTGTCTAATGATGATAGTGGTTTTTTGAAGTCCCCTGCTATAATTGTAGAGGCATTTATTTCTCCTCTTAATTTTTCCAGAGTTTGCCACACGTATTTTGAGGCACCCAGATTAGGTGCAAAAATGTTGATGATTATTCTCTCTTCTTGAGTGATTACCCCTTTTTGTCATATACTGTTTTGTTTCTCTTTTTGTCTTTTCAGTTGTTTTTAAACTCTCCTCCAACTCTCTCTCTCCCTTGTTTTTTCCTTTCAACTTGTAGAGAATCCTTTAGTATTTCTTAAAGTGCTGGTTTCTTCTTGACATACTCTGTTAATTTCTGTTTATCTGTGAATATTTAGAACTCTCCAACATTTTTGAATGCCAATTTTGCTGGATAGAGAATTCGTGGCTGGAAGTTTTTTTCTTTTAGTGTTTTCACTATGTCATACCACTGTCTTCTTGCCTCCATGGTTTCAGCAGAGACATCAGCACTTAATCTTATTCTGCTTCCCTTGTATGTGATGGTTCTCTTTTCTCTTGCTGCCTTGAGTATTTTCTCTTTGTCTTGAGCATTGGACACTTTGACAAGTATATGTCTTGGAGTTAGCCTGTTGGGATTTATACTATTCAGGGTGCCCTGTGCTTCCTGGATCTGCACATCCATCTCTCTCTCTGGGAAGTTTTCAGCCATTATTTCCTTCAACACTCCTTCTGTTCCCTTTCCCTTCTCTTCTCCTTCTGGGATGCCCATAATACATATGTTTGTGAATTTTGTATTATCGGTTAATTCCCTGAGTCCATGCTGGATTTTTTCTCTCTTTTTGTCTATCTGTTCTACTATCTCTTTGATTTCAGCTGTATTGTCTTCCATATCAATAATTCTTTCCTCTGCCTGTTCAAATCTGCTGTTATGTGAGTCCAGCATCTTTTTCATTTCTTGGCTTGTGCCATCGTTCACCATCATATCCATTATCTTTTTAGGCATGTTTGCTACTTCTTCAGGATGTTCTCCCAGTGTCTTCTTTATATCCTTAATCTCTTCCTTCAGTTCTTTAAGTTGGTCCATGATATTTGTTTGGAAAGCTTTGATTAGTTGTTTAATGTTCTGCATCGCTTCGTGGTTTTTATTTTTTTCATTGGACTGGTCCATGTTTTCCTGTTTCTCAGAGTCATTTGTATTTTTTTGTTGCCCTCTGGTCATCATATTGTCTTGGTGGGTTTGTTCAGTTGATTAGCTTTTCTCTATGCTCTAGAGTTTTATTTAGCTGTTGGTTCTGTGTGTGAGTTAAGTTTTCTCTTTGGCAGTTTTTCTTCTTATTTTATTTCCTTACTTATTTCTATGTTCCCTTGAAGGCAAAAGATTAGCCCCAGAGGAATCAAAAGATGTAAGGAAGGCAGAAGGATAATAGTAATATTGATAAGAGTTAGAAGAGGGGCAAAATGAGACTTAATGAGATGAATGTTTAACTTGTGTAGGCAGCGTAGAGTAATAGGAAAAAAAGTGGAGTTCCTACAATGGACTGGGAAAACAAATGGAGAAATATATATATAGTGATTTAGAAGGCTAGAATTATGAGGAGGGAGAGAAAATAGTAAAGAAAGGTCTGAAAGGAAAAAGTTAATACTAATAAAAAAAAAAGAGAAGAAAACAAAATAGATGGAATAAAATTGATAGCCTTAACTTGTGGGCCTATGAAAAAAATGTTATATCTAAGAGCCACAACAGAAAACAGAAGGTAGAAAGATGAAGGAAGAATAAGCCATATTTTGTAATACAGAATCAATATAGAAAGCTAGTGGGAAATTTCTGAAAAAGGACCACAGCAAAGAAGCAACAAGCTAGCAGCACCTAATTTTAAAAAAATGAAAGAAAAAAGAAAGGGGGGAGGAAAGAGGAAAGAAAAGCAAGAGAGCAGAAAGAAATAGAGAGAAACCAAAACCCACACAGGCAAGCAGTCAAACTGAGCTAAGGGGGGTCAATGATTCCCCTAGGGTCCACGTGGATCCTCTCTGCCTATTTGTGTTTATCAATCAATTTCCCTGCAGGGTTCTATATGCAGGTCCTAAAGCAGCTTTTAGCTATTAAACTAAATTAAAAAGAATTCATTTTTCATTTATTGAAGTGACCTTCTCATTTAAAAAAAAAAATTTTTTTTTTTTTTTAGCGATATACAGGACCCAAAATAATTCCTCCTCTAGACCAACCCCCTTACAGAAGGGACCCTAGCTGGGCCCGTGGAAATTAATCAAGCACTTCCCACTTCCTGGACTCCCCATGGTAGCTGTAGCTCTGATGTTAGTCAGTGCAGAGTGCTAAGGATGGCAAATTCCACCCCTTCTGGAGCCAAGCACCAGCATCAGAGTTTCAGTGCAGATTCGCGGCCGCTCTCAGCCTGATGCTGCTTCAGGTCGGTTTATCTGCTCCCCAAAGCTATGGGGCGGTGCAGGCTGCCAGATCGATGTCGAAAAATTAAAATAAAAAATACCCTTCCCTGTCCTCCAACAGAACCCTCCCTCATTTGGGGAGTGTCCATTCTTCCTGGCTCTGCGGAGGCCCAGGTCTTTTCCCTGGGCTGCTAGGCAAATCAGCTCCATCCCCCAACTAGAATCCCCCCTCTGGTTCACAGGGTGCCGATTAGCTCAGCTGTTCTGTTCACACAAGGTCCAAGGGGCGCCAGGCAGCCAGATCTCCAGAAAATAAAACTTTCGCCCCGTTCACGGCTCCAAGTGGCCGTTTTATTTATTTATTTTCTCCCTAACCGTGGGGCTCAGCTGTCTGTGCCAACCAACTCCGGCAGGCTTAAAACTCACTAATCTCTACCGTTCTGTCAACGCCATTGATCTGCGCAGACAGATGTCCCAAGCTTCTTACTCCATGCGTGCACAGCACAGACCCCCAGGCAGGATCCCGTCCACAATCCGCCTTGCTATGGGAGCTTGCAGTGTGTGCCCTCCTACACTAATGCCATCTTGATCCCTCCTCTTAATATCTTTTGTACACTGGATCAAAATCCTATCTTTAGTCTCTACTATATTCTTATATTTTCTTTTCCATTTCATTGGACTTCCTGTTTATTTCCACATCATTATGCTCAATAATTTTTAAAGCTTTGTATTTTCCTCTAATATTGTCTATAGAAAAATATCCCCTTTTTACTCTTCTTAATAAGCATTGTCTTCCCTATTTTCATTTACTTACTGTTTCCAATTTAATATTAAAATGTGGTCAGGTTGCAAATGAAGAAATCATCTTGTGACTATTTGAATTGTCTTACATTGTAGGGTAATTTGGGATGAAATGACATTTTTATTTCCAGGCACATAGTATGTGTTCACACTCTTCAAAGTCAAAGTGATTTTTACCACATTTCACAAACTCTGAGCAAATAAATGTCTTTCAAACAAAGCCATCAATTCACTGAGGTGTTTTAATAGCTCATATTTCTATGATTTTTATTATTGTTTTACATGTTTTTACATTTTAGACTATATTGCAAAACATATGTGGAATAATTAATTTATGTGACTTATCAATATTTTATGCCCTCATTTTGTTAATATGAAGCTTTTCCATATAAACCAAGTGTTTCTGATATAAGTATATTTTCACTTCATTTATTTCGATTTGTATTTTTTTTTTAAGATTTTATTTATTTATTCATTTATCCCCCTCCCCCTTGCTGCTTGTGCTCGCTGGGTCAGCTAACCACGCCGCTCGGGCGGGCTTGCTTTCACCAGGAGACCCCGGGAACCGAACCCGGGGCGTCCCATATGGTAAATGGGAGCCCTACTGATTGAGCCACAGCCGCTTCCCTCGATTTGTATTTAGCTCTTATTTTTTTTTATCATGAAGGGTATTTCTGTTTTTGTTTATTTGAAGGAAAGAACAAACAAATATCTAGTGAAATCTTGTGAGCCACTACATCCCAATGTCTTTAAGCAACATTTCATACAGAAAAGATGTTCAATAAATATTTTTTGTATAAAGATGAATTTTAAAAATTCAATCTGAAAATCAATGTGTTTTAGTTGGGGTGTTTAATACATTAACATTTATTGTGAGAATACCTACATTTGGTCTTTTTTTTTTTTTTTTTTTTTTTTTTTTGCAGTTTGGAAAATAGTTTAATGATCACTCACTAAAATCTGTAGGAGAATCTTAAATGTTTACAAGGACAAGCTGTTCCACTACTGCTGCCATCACTGTGCCCTTTATGGTAGAGTATCACTCCTAAGTCAAAATGTTATGGTCATTTAATCTATGTAAAACCAGGCACAAAAAACAACCTAATTCATAACAAGTTCAGGCTTCAATGTGAGACATCAAAGCTATCTTAGAAGGGTTTACTCTCTTTGAAAACAATTCCCTGTCCAGAGGATGCTCAAGGCCCATGCACCTTTCTTCTTCCAACTAGCTGAGAAGCAGTTAAATATCTCACTGTGCCCTAAGAGGTGCCAACATCCAGTCAAGGCAAGTATGAAACAGGCAACATACCTTCCTCTAGGTGTGATGAATATCAGAGTTTTTAGGAAGACATTAAAATCTTTAAGTCCTTGGTGGACTGAGATATTGAAGCACTAGTGCAGAAAGTCTCATGAAATAGGAAATCTGGAGCCAGTACTTCTTCATTCAGTAACAGTCTTTTCTTGTCTTTGGCCTAAAAGAAGATGATTTTTGCGTGGGTGCTTTGAGTTGGGGGTCTACCCCTGTGTCTTAATCCTCTTAACAGCCTCCTTCAGATGCCTGGTTGTAGAGATGGCATTTCTCCCCCCTTCTCACACACATCCGGGGCTACTTCTACCACCTCCTTAATGAAGACCTTGAAAATACCAGATGTAGCAAGAATAATATTCTGAGACACGGAGGTGCCAGTGAAGGAGTGGATCAACCTTTCCATGGCTGCCTCAGGGAAAACTGACCTGCGATGTATTTCATAATAGTTCAGCTGCTCCTCAGAAACAGAGGAAACCAGGATTTGCACCTTTCTGCTTCTTTTACTTTTCTTCATAATCTATTTTCAGTTTTTTGGCTGCAGGAGTAATTAATAATGAGTCTTCCCTTTCAACTACTGTTAAATATGAGGTGTCCTGACTTGACCTCGCCATCCTCTGTCCCATTTTCTTTCTAGTCCCCATCTCCATCCCCATCAGTTTCCACCAGGATTACATTTGTTTCAGTGGACTCTGAGCCCATGGGAAGAACCATGAACGCCTCACCCAACTTCTCTTCACAACTGTGCGGGGACGACTCGGAAGCATTTTCCATTACTGTGAAAGAGATTGTCCTTCTGTCAGACCAAGAGCTGGGACCTGCACAGCACTACAGTGCCGAGTTTACTCCCACATTTGTTTTATTTCAATGATCTTTGTCTTTTTAATTTATATTTCTGGGAAGCGGCTGTGGCTCAATCAGTAGGGCTCCTGTTTACCATATGGGAGGCCCCGGGTTCGGTTCCCGGGGCCTCCTGGTGAAGGCAAGCCCGCCGGCACGGCGTGGTTAGCTGACCCAGCGAGCACAAGCAGCAAGGGGGGATAAATGAATAAATAAATAAAATCTTTAAAAAAAAATTATATTTCTTTGCATTCTCCCTTTCATTCTTTTACTTTTTGTTAATATTATATTTTTTCTTTTATTAAAAAAATTGAAATATATATATATATCTCCTTGCCAATACATTTTCAAAAGTAAGTCTGTATTTTTTGTACACTAAGAATAAGATAACAGGTATTAACTACCTACCCCTGTGAGAAGTAAGCAATTTAATATTTTTCTTCCTTTCTAAATTCCCAGATCATCTTTCTGTTAAAATTTCCTGATATGCTATAGCCAGGATATTTTTATTGTTCTGAAGTAATAGTTATCCTTTATTCCTGCCATTTTTTTAAACACTTAGTTACATTTTCCAAACAGAAATTGTGATTCCTCTATTGTTATGAAAAATAGTGTATATTGTGAGGTTTAACTGAAATTCTAACTCTGACCATCTCCTTTATAGCAACAGGCTTTTTCTGAAATCCACTGCCTTATGTATCCTTTTAATTTTTAAATCTCAAATACTATCACTCATTTCTGGTTATCTATTTTATGTATCTGTATCTTGTCCCTCAAACTAGATCAATCTGATCTTTTGGGGACAGACATGAGTTTGCAGGGTGTAGCTTAGTGAACATTGGTTCTGCCTAGTCCATGTGGGTCATTCAGTAGCTTAGTCAGGTTGCACCATGCTCCCTGGGGAACTCCTACAAGTGCACTATAAGTGAGGGCCTGGCAGTGTGACAGCAGAAGTCAGGATGGCCCAGTAATGGGTGCAGTTGGGGCCACTGACAAAAAACTGAAGACAGTATGGCATGAAAGCAATCTAGAGTTGGATACCAAGGACTAGCTGTAAAGACAACAATCTTTGCCTGAATAGGCGTGAACAAGAACATGACTATCCCCAAGGGCAAAAGATGCTAAGCAGTGTACAAATTCTTTTTATTTAAAGAAACTTTAGATTACAAAAAATGTTACATCAAAATAAAGGGGATTCTCATATGCCCCAACTCCTCCCCTTCCCACACTTTCCCTCATTAACAAATGGCTTCACTAGTGTGTGTGGTTAGGTTAATGTGTCAACTCAGCCAGGTAATTGTTTCCAGATGTTTGTTCCAGCAAGCACTAGGCTAATTGTAATACAAGAGCATTTATGGACTTCAATCACCAGTGTGTTTACTCCATGGATGGCTGATTACATCTGTATCAATCAGGGAGATTACATTATCAGTGGGTGATGTTTTTATCCAATCAGTTGAATGCCTTAAAAGCGAAGTGATTTCAACATTCAGAGAGAATTTCCTAGCTAGTTGTTAGACAGGCAACTTCTCCCAGAAACTCATCAAGGACCTTTCATCGGACTTTCACTGTAGCCCCTGCTTTGCAGCCTGCCTGCAGAACCTGGACTTGTGCATCCCCACAGTCATATGAGAGATTCCTTTAAAATCTCATATTATTGACAGATATCTCCTGTTGATTCTGTTTCCTGAGAGAACCCTGACTAATACAGTGTGGTGCATTTGTTACAATTGATGAACACATACTGAAGCATTACTACTAACCATGGACTGTAGTTTACATTATAGTTTACTCTCTATCCTGCACAGTAGTTTGTGACAAAATATATAATAGCCTGTATCCATCATTGCAATGTTATGCAGGACAATTCCAATGTCCCAAAAATGCTCCCATACTGTACCTATTCTTCCTTCTCTCTCCCCTCAGAAACTCTTTTGGACAGTGCTTTATGTCAATGATAAACATTCTTCCATTGCTAGAATAGTAATAAGTTTATAATAGAATAACTATAAGTCTACTGTAGTCCATTGTTCATTCCCCAATCTTGAGGATTTCAGGATGGTAATGTCCACTCTCTTTCTAATTGAGAGGGAGCTTAGGTCCCATGGGGCCGGTGGATGAAACTATCTTAATACCACACTTGTTAAATATATGTCCCAGAAACTTAAATCTTTGATTCATTCACATGCCAGTTGAACCCTGAATCTCAGCAGAGTTGCAACACCTACTCTCCAGGTCATTGGACTCACCCATGGCAAATATCAAGGAGATGATGATGGACAATACCCATTAAAAGGAACAGAGAGTGTGTTAATTCTTTTTTTTTTTTTTTCCATTCTCTAACTTTATTTTTCAAACTACCTGTGGTAGTTCCCAAAGATGCTATATTTTCATCAAAAGTTTTTCTTGAAAAAGAAAATCCTATAACCTCCCAGATATACCATACTTATCTGAAATCCATTGTGATTTATTGGAAATACATAGCTCATCATTTTTGTCCATAAATTCATATTTAAATTCCATTTGCTACCCAGAACTATATCCCTTATTAATCTCATTAGTGTATTCCTTTGCAACAACAAAAATATGTTAAATTGACCTTTTATATCCTGTTTTAAGAAAGCTGTCTGTGATT
Organism: Tolypeutes matacus; assembly: GCA_026826555.1. Taxonomy (NCBI): domain Eukaryota; kingdom Metazoa; phylum Chordata; class Mammalia; order Cingulata; family Chlamyphoridae; genus Tolypeutes; species Tolypeutes matacus. Next base: position 18,303 of record JAKSZT010054366.1, on the reverse strand, counting down.
TTCATCTACATTGAAATATCTTTTCAACTATCATTACCACACTAGTCTTCTTAAAAAGAGATGGGCACTATTATCTTTGTTCTACTGAGGTGAACATTGTGGCTCCAAAAAGTTAAATAATTAGCCCAACCATACAGCTTGCAAGTAGCAGAACTTAGAAATGATCCAGAAATTGGGATAAGTAACCAGAGAGATTCAGTATGGAGTCACTGGGTTAACTGATCTAGAATTCTATAAATTACTATTTAATAGGTAAGGATTGCTTCCAAAACCTGGGGTTGAATCTGGGATTTAGGCTGCTTCATGAGATGAGCTACTAGCAGGTTTACATAGAGGTGTGAAAGTAATATGTTCCCCCTATGGATTGCATTGCATCCTCCCAAAATATATATTCCATTCCTAACCCCAGTCCTATGAATGGGACTTCATTTGGAAATAGGGTCTTTAAAGATATGATGAGTTAAGATAAGTTCAAACTAGGTTAAGGTAAGTACTAATCCTATAAGACTGGCATCCTTATAAGAGAAGGGGAATTTGGACTCAGAGACAGAGAGACACAGGGGAGAATGTCACATCCTGGCAGAGACAGAGACTGAAGTGCTGCAGCTTCAGCTGTCAGGATGTGGCATTCTGCCCTGTGTTCCTTTTCACCCCAGGCTACAGTACAAATAAGATGCTTATAAAATCCAAGAAATCCCAGGCACCATACCCCTGATATCAAACTGGCAGGAACAAGTAAGTTCATGCTTCTTTTCTTTCTATTCCAATATTATTCATATATGTTAAGTTGAAATTGAAGGAGGCTTGAGAAGTCCAAGACTTTGATCCCAGCAAGACTGACAATTGGACCTTCTTGTACAAAGGGATATTTTATTTTAACTTTCTAAATCTCAGAGCTGGTTGACATTTCTTTTTTTTAAATTAAGCAAAAGACCTATATCCAAGAAACATCACTTTCCTAAGAAGTCACATTTTGAATTAATACTATGAATGCAGACACGCAACAGAACAGGAGTTTATAGTTTGAGATATATTTAGCAAAACCAGAAAAAGGTCTATGTGGGTAAAATGACAGTTCACATTTGCTTTTTAGACAGGCAGAATGGGGAAGGAAAAATACATCCTTGACTGCTATGCCAGAGATGCATATTTTAATCATTTTATTTTTATTTTAAATAAAATTCAATGGGGTAACAATTTTTAAAATCTTACATGAACAAAAATATAAAATGTATACTACATGGGGCACTCATGTACAATGAAGCATCTGCTTCAGGCACATTCATTAACTAATTAGAAAATGAAGTTTACCAGGGCTTTTAACATGTCTGATATCCCTCTGCATATGGTCTAGAATAGAAAAGATACTACCATAATCATCAGTTATATATCTAGAATAGGAGAAATATATTCCCCCTATATTAGTGTTAATACTAATTAATGCACTACTGAATGCATAAGTTTCTCTTTTAGCTGCAATTAATAGATTTAAGCTCCAGGTTTGCAACACGCTACATTTTATCACTCATGGGAGCAGCCCATGATGACAATTGTGTTTAAGTTCTACTCATATCACTCTGTTAATCATTGTCCACTTGGGATGTCCTTCACACAGCCAGCATGCTGCAGCACCATTGACCCTAGAGAGAAGCTAGGAAGGTAGGCTCCAGTATTTCACCAGCCTGGTGCATAGCACCCTTCAGCACTATGAAATGGTGCCAGACTGGAGGCAATGTCCATTGTGCATCTGGCCATATTGAGCTATCATTGGCTGCTTCAGGAGCCAAAACTGCAATATAGTCTCCATCTACTTCAGGAACACAACAGAGATGTAGTAGATGCCTTTATTGTTTTAGGGGTCAGTGACCAACCTAGCCAATAACACAAATGGAGAGGCAGTGTATTGAAGTTATTGTTTGAATGCACAAGTTTGACAATGCTGAGGTCTATCTCTTTTAATCTTTTAATCTTTTAATCGTTACACACTTTCTAAACACTTCCAGGGTAATGTATATCATATCAAATAAACTTAACGTTTTAGTACTTTGCTTTTTACTTCTACACATTTACCATGATTCTATTGATTATTGAGAAATTTCTAATTATAATTGTAGATTTTACTTCTTGTAGATCAATCATTTCTTAATTTCATGTATTTTAAAGTGCCATAATTGGAGTCATAAACAATTGGTACTCTACTCAGCAAATACTACTCAGAATGTCAAATTTCAAAGATAAAGTGAAAATTCTGAAAGAAGAGAGAAGCAATCTATCACATACAAGGGAGGCCCAGTAAGACTTAGTGTGGATTAAAAAAATGGTCACATTGCCTAAATTTTTTTTAAATTTTTTAATTTAAAAAAGCCACCAAATTAACTTGGGGGTGACCTCTCAGTCTTCACCCCATACCAGGTGAAAAACAAGGTTAGCCCAGGTCTTCCTCTTAGCCCTTATTCTAGATCCTGTCCCAATCATACCCTGGGGAGGACTGGCAGACCCACAGGCCATCCTTCCAAGGTTGTTTCACACCAGTAGGGAAAAAGGAAATGAGGTGGCTAAGACCTACTTCAGCTTAGCCTCTTTGAGATGTCCCATGGACAACCTTTCCTCACCCAGGACCTGGAAACCAGATTCTGACCAAAACTTGGCAAGGAAACAAGCCTCACTCCCAATTAGAGCTAAAATGGAAAGAACCTTACTCTATAGTACTGATCACCCGCTCAGATGTTGAAGTTAAAAGAATTCCCAGCTTGGTACACTTATCCTGAGTGAAGCCAGCTGCCCAAGGAAGTGCCAGTTCACCAGAAACATCTGATGGAATGTACAAGTGCCAGTCATTGGACAGTCTGAAATACCTCTTCAAGAGACAAAGCTAAGTAGTGTCTGTGTCAAAACCAGATGTTCCCTCTAACTCTAGCCCAAATGTCCATTACTGGGGGGAGCTTAAGCCAGGCAACCTTTAAGAAACCTTGTCTGTTTTCATTTCCTGTAGTTTCTTCCTATACAATAGCTAAACAGGCAATGTCTCTTCTCATCCCTCTCTTAGCTATCTTGGGCATAACCACCACCATGGAAACCTGGGATTGGCAATTTATACCAAACCCCATTAGCTATTACAATCACTCCCTAGAACTAAACAGCATATTAGAAACAAGCCATGCCTTAGAAGCTCTAAAACAGCAAACAGATTCTGTAGCTGCCATGGTGCTGCAAAATCACAGGGCACTTAACATGTTAATTGCAGCACAGGGAGGAACATGACTTTTCCTTAAGGGGGCATGCCATCTCTATGTAAATCATTCTGAAATAGTCCTAAACAGCATGGAAACCCTGCAAAATAAAGCCCACCAACTTCAGGAAGATGCAGTTTTTATAGTCACCTTGCCTTTTCTACTTTTGTGTTCCGCTAGCCTTTTAGTGGGAACTTAAAGTTCTAATTAAGTTCATTCCTTCCAGAATCAACATCTTGTTAGCCATAAGGGATTTTATCCACCTTCACCCACAATGCCAGATTCATCTTCCTCCCACTGTGATAGAATAGCAAGAGGGTTCTACACCTTGTTAAGTAGGGCCTACTTCCCCTAACCAGCAGGAATTGATTACAGAAGAATGACCATCATCATTCAACACCCCAGGGATGAGCCTCCCTGACACTGGGGTATTACTACCATGTACCAACTATCAATGCAACTGGAAGTAAACCTCAAATAAAAGAGGGAAAAGGTAAAGACAAATGAGTTTATATGACTAAGAGACTTCAAAGTGAGTTGGAAGGTCATCCTAGAGGTAATGCTTATGCACATCTCATCAGGATCACATAGAATGCCAAAGTGGATACTACCCCAAATAGAGGGGCTCCTGAGAGCTGTGGAGACACCCAGGTCCTATGGTCAGGGTATATAGCTCTTGAGTTTGGTGCCTTGCCAGTAGCTTATCTTTGGAATTTGTGCTCCTGAGAGAGACAGAGCTGGACTCAATTATATCTTCCCTACCCATGACTTATCTGTCCCTTCTATTTGAACCTATACTTGGTGCTGGAGTTGGTAGGTGTATGTCCAAGAAACTTGAATCTTTGGGCTGTACTGAGCCTCAGCAGAGTTGCAACACCTACTCTTCAGATCATTGGTCTCACCCAGGCAACTAACAAGAAAGTGAGGATTTTCAACCAACATACCAAGGAAATGAGAGCCTACAACTGCAAGCAAGAGAGTCCCATTCATTGATTGTATGGGATTGAAACCCCCGCTCAATTGAAGGTGGAGCGGATGTCACCATCCCAGAATTCTCAGGATTGGGGAATGAACTATGGATTAGAGTGGACTTACTGGTATTCTACTATAGAATTATTGTGATTCCAGAAATAGAAGAAATTACAACATTGATGTGGAGCCATTGGTCACTGGAGGCTCTGGGGTCAGGGAAAGGGAAAAACAGGTGTAATATAGAGGCTTTTTTGGGAACTGGGATTTGTCCTGAATGACAGATATAGGCCATTATATACTTCCTATAACTTGCAGAATTGTGTGGGAGAGAGTGTGAGCTACAATGTGAACTATTATCCTTGCCCAGTAGCAAAGCCACATGAGGTATTTATCAATTACAATGATAAATTGCAACTAATGAAGGATGTTGTTTATGTGGGAGGGTGTGGGACATGTGGGGAGTGGGGCATATGAGAATCCCTATATTTTTTCTTTAACATTTTTATAATCAAAGTATCTTTTAAAAAATAAAAAATAAATTTAAATAAAGAATAAAAGTGTAAACTCTCTAAAGGGGGAGTTGAAGCAGGCTAATAAAGTAGGGAATTGACCGATGGACTTGTAACCTGGCAGTAAAATAGCCATCATTAAACATGTGGCCATCAATACTCCACAGGATGGCTGCTGGAAGACCCTGGAAGAACCCCCATTCAGATGAGATTTCCTCTTGAAGCCAGGAGAAGCCCTGGATATTCTCCAGGGGCCTTATCTTTGGGCCCTCCCAGGGGATTGATGGGTGGGATTATCAATCAAAACAGCAAACAACTGGGATGTCTCCCCTGACATTATTAAAGGGAAAGAATTATTAATGGTCTAAAAAGAAAGTAAAAAAACCCAAGCTGGCCTGTCCTTGCCTTTTTCCCCTGCCTGGATCATCATACAAGTAAACCTGGGCATTTCTAATCTGTAATGGGGAATTGTAATCTATAAATTAGTCCTCTTTATCTCTTTTCATCCCCTTTCCTCTCTACTGGGGATCCATAATTTGCTATTTTCTCCCATTTCTTTTCCCTCCCTTCCTTAATAAATTACTGTCCTAACTAAAAAAAAAAAAAAAAAAAATAGAGGATTAGTCAAAAAAAAATAACAATATAGAAGGCTTGAACAACTTTTTTCACAGACTTGACCTCATTGGCATTGTGGAAATAAATGAAGAACACCCAAGTGATAGTAACCAGGCTATTTATTCAGGTGTTGCCATCTGTAGTCTGCCACTATCACTCATATTTGGCAAGTGTTTCTTCTATCTATTGCTTTAAATTAGCATTTTATATCTTTTATCATTCCTATTCTCTTAATTATTATTTGCTGTTCTATTAACTTTTTCGTGTTTGCTATAAGAATTGCAATAAGCATTTTAAAATCATATCACTCTGCCCCTAAATATGTTCCATCACTTCATGTGTGTAAGGACAATATGGCAGCATATGTCCAAATCCTCCCTTTACTCCCCTGCATACTGGTTTTCATCCATCTTTTATGTATGTACTAAAAATAAAATGCCTGATTATCATTATTTTTGCTTTAAATGATTACCTAATAATGCAGTTAAAATGATAAAATATTAAATTTCACCCCCATTTATTTAAGATTTGCACTATTTATATGTCTTAAAATTTCTGACATATAGAATATTCATTACTCCTGAAAAATATCTCTAAGCATTTATCAAAGAGTGGTTATTCTGGAAATAAGTTATCCCAGTTTCTGCCTATCTGAGGAATTCCAAGTTAAAGGATCTTTTCACTAGGTGTAGAAATCTGGTTGTTTCACTTTTTTTTTCTACACAAGTTATTCCATCTTCCTTCCATGGATTTGATGACCAGTCTATTGTGATTATTTTACTTGCTGCTCTTTTGGTAGTGCATCATCCAAAGCTAGTGGTTGTCTTCAACATTTGGCCTTTGTTTATCAGCAGTTTTAGTATAGTAAACTTCTCTCTCTCTCTCTCTCATGTGTTTATCATGCTTGAGGTTATCTGAAATTCTTGAATCTGTAATTAAGTGTCTGTCTCTAAATTTAGAAAATTTGACCAAAATCCCATCAACTGTTTCTTTTCCCCTGTTCCTTATTCTTTATCCTTTTGGTCTTCCAAGCATACTGTTGTACTTACCCAAAATTCCCGGATTATCTACTCTCTTTTCCAATGTTTTAACATTTTTCATTGTTTTTCAACTTAGATAATGTATATTGAACTAAGTTAACTTTTTTAAAATTTTGTGACATATGTATTAAATCTCCTGAGGAAGGCATTATTCATTAAAATCCTATGCTGCTTTTTCATTGCTACTCTGTTTAATTCCTTTTAATATTTGCCATATTTTTGTGGAAGTTATCTATCCTATCTGGTCATCTGTCTAACTGTTTCCTTTGAAGATTTTAACATATTTATCATAGTTACATTAAAATCTTTGTTATATATTTTGTTCCAAAATTTGGGTCACATGTTAACATCATTCTATTGTATTGTCCATTTAAATTGCTCTCTATATCTTTTATTTACCCCAAAATTTTATCAAATACAAGACCTGTTGGATAAGGTAGAAGTTATTATTGTATTATTTTATTTTTTGAATTATAATTCTTATTTTTCTGCTTATGTGGCCACACCCTACCTTCTGCAGTGCCTTTTTAATGAGTATTTGTGTGAATCAACTCAGAGTTTATTTGGAAGTTATTTTGCCATGTATACCTGAGTTGACATTTTTCTGCTCTGGCACAAGAAATATTAGTGTCCTTCTGTGATACCTTGTTTTGACTCCCTGCAGGCTTGTGATCTGCTGCTTGTACTCTGAGCTGAAAGCTGCCCTCATGTTCCTTCATGGTAATCAGTGTGTGGGTGAGGTTGGATTAATTGGGGAACATTCTCTGATCTCCCACCTGAGACTTATTCTTTAATTTTTTTAGTTAACTTTTTTGTTTTTTTTTACTAGATTTAATTAATTTTTTCAAAATTTTTTAAATTTTTTTTAAAAATTTAAAGAAACATTAGATTATATAAATATTATACTGAATGTTATAAGGAATTCACATATGTGAGTCTAAGCCTGGGGTGTGGCTCTCCATCTTTCCCTTTCCCTTCTCCACAGAGGCAGTTCTGGAGATAAAATGAATTACTGCCTCTTATGGTAAAGTGTTGTTTTTCCCCATCTCTTCCCTCCCACAGCTGCAATGATTTTCCTGGAGATAAGGCT
>JAKSZT010054365.1:0-18630 GCA_026826555.1 Tolypeutes matacus | reverse complement strand
TTTAAGCTAAATCTTAAGCAAAGATTGAGAAGAAAGGCCCACGAATATGGGAATGGATACCTGATGAAGAATTTGCACCAGTTTCTGTGGGAGAAGGAAAGTAACATCAATGTATAATCCCATTGTCTATATTTGTAGTGTGTTATATAGCATTGTGCTTAGGTTATTGTATAGAATATAGTGGATTAGTTCTCATTTCTTTTTTTTTTTTTTAACTTTATTTTGTACATTTAATAATTGAAAACATAAACAAAAACTGAAAAGTAAACACAGGTGAATAAATATATACATTTCTCAATTAAATGTAATGGATACATGTAATTTTTTTTTTTTAATCAAACAATATATTACACAATATATTTGGTTCATAGTAATGCATTCATACAGTATTTGTCCTTTTGTGTCTGGCTTGCTTCACTCAACATAATGTCCTCCAAGTTCATCCATGTTGCCGTAGCTTTATGACTTCATTTCTTCTTACAGCTGCATAATATTCCATCGTGTGACTAGACCACAGTTTGTTTATCCATTCATCTGTTGATGGACACCTATGTTGTTTCCACCTTTTGGCAACGGTGAATAATGTGGCTATGAACATCGGTGTTCAGATGTCTGTTCATGTCACTGCTCTCAGTTCTTCTTGGTATATACTCAGTAGTGGTATTGCAGGGTCACATGGCAAGTCTATATTCAACTTCTTTAGGAACTGCCAAACAGTCCTCCATAGTGGTTGTAACATCCTGCATTCCCACCAACAGTGAAGAAGTGTTCCTATCTCTCCACATCCTCTCCAACACTTGTAGTTCTCTGTCTTTTTAATAGTAGCTATTTTGATAGGTGTGAAATGATATCTCATTTTAGTTTTGATTTGCATTTCCCTAAGCTACTTGAACTAATGAGTTCAGCAAAGTGGCAGGATATAAGATCAACATGCAAAAATCAGTAATGTTTTTGTACACTAGTACTGAACAATCTGAGGAGGAAATCAGGAGGAAAATTCCATTTTCAATAGCAACAAAAAGACTCAAATACCTAGGAGTTAATTTAACCAAGGAAGTACAGGACCTATATGCAGAAAACTACAAAACAATGCTAAAAGAAATTTAAAAAAGACCTAAACAAATGGAAAGACATTCCGTGTTCATGGATTGGAAAAATAAATATCGTGAAGATGTCAATCTTGCCCAAACTGATTTATAGATTCAATGCAATACCAATCAAAATATCAACAGCTTACTTTACAGAATTAGAGAAGGCAATTACCAAATTCATCTGGAAGGGTAAGTGCACCCAAATAGCCAAAAGTATTCTAAAAAAGAAGAGCAATGTGGGAGGAATTTCACTGCCTGACTTTGAAACATATTACAAAGCTACAGTGGTCAAAACAGCATGGTACTGGCATAAAGATAGACATATTGATCAGTGGAATAGAATTGAGAATCCAGATATATACCCTCACCTATACAATCACCTGGTTTTTGACAAACCTACCAAGCCCACGCTGATGGGAAACAACAGTCTCTTCAACAAATGGTGTTGGGAGAACTGAATATCTATAACCAAAAGAATGAAAGAGGACCCCTATCTCACCCCCTATACAAGAATCAACTCAAAATGGATCGAAGATCTAAATATAAAAGCCAGGACCATAAAACCACTAGAAGAAAATGTAGGGAAACATCTTCAAGACCTTGTAGTAGGTGGTGGTTTCTTGGACCTCACACCCAAAGCACGTGCAACAAAAGAAAAAATAGATAAGTGGGACCTCCTCAAAATTAAACACTTTTGCACCTCACAGGACTTTGTCAGAAGGGTGAAAAGGCAGCCAACTCAATGGGAAAAAATATTTGGAAATCACATCTGATAAGGGTTTAATATCCAGGATATATAAAGAGATGTTACAACTCAACAATAAAAAGACAAATGACCTAATTAAAAAATGGGCCAAAGACTTGAGTAGACATTTCTCCGAAGAAGAAATACAAATGGCAAAAAAACACATGAAGAAATGCTCTCATTTCTTTTTACATCTTTTCATTTTACATCTTTTCATTCTTTTTGATACTCTCCTTAAAGAACTTCTTCAAATATTTTTGACAGCTCTATAGAAACATTTATGGATAGAGAAAAGTCAGTGCTTCAATATTAGAGCTGGAATAAAAAAATAATGATTGAATTAGAAAGCAGATATCACAGTTGTAGTTCAATTTGTGAGGTGATTCAGAAGTAAGTTCATGTTGAGTCAAAAATATTGGGTTAGAGCAGTTTACATATCAGCTACCTGGATAAGGATTGCTCCTGGAGAACAGGATTGGCTCGAGATTGAAGTCAGGTGGACTCAGTTAAGGAAAATGGAGAGTGGATTAGTTGTTGGCTCTTGGACATTACAGGTTGTGACAGTTTGAAGCTGGGTAGACCCCAGAACATCCTGTTCTTTAAGCTAATTCATTCCTGTGCTTGTAAACCTATTGTGGATGGGACCTTTGGTTAGATTCAATTAAGGGACCTTTTTTTTTGATTAGACCATTTCATTAGGGAATGACCTAGAGTGACTTATTAATCCTCTTACTGGAGTCCTTAATAAACAAAGGAATGAAAAACCACAGACACGGGAAAAAGTTGCAGAGACAGAGAGAAGAACTCCTAGAAGCTGAGAGGAGCTACTGAAGCCAGAAACAGAAAGCAATGGGGCCTGGAGGAGAGTGGAGAGATGAGCAGATGACACTCTTGTGCCCTGCCGTGTGCCTGATGGCATCTCTGATGATGCCTTGATTTGGACACTTTCACAGGCTCAGAACTGTAAGCTTATAACTTAATAAACCCCCATTGTAAAAGCCAACTCATTCCTGGTATACTGCATTGTCAGCCTTTATTTTATTTTATTTTATTTTTATTTTTTTTTTTACCGGGAGGTCCCGGGGATCGAACCTGGGTCGCTCCATATGGGAGACGGATGCCCAACCATTTGAGCCACATCTGTCCCCCATTGTCAGCCTTTAGCAAACTAAAACACATGTATATACTCATAACAGAATAATCAGAGGTTTAAACTTCCATTCAATAGGTCAAAACACTGGAAATTTGCCATGAATTGGGAGCAAATTTTTCAGTTTATAAAAGTGGTAAAAATGAATAATTTTGTAGTTATTGCTAGAGACGATTATGATAAGATAACATCAGGTAAAATAAGTGCCAATGACAAGAGCTCACTCATCAATGACACCAATATTAAGAAGTATGAAAAGAGATTGATTACTTGAAGTAGGTGAAAGATTACATAATATTACTTTGACAGAATTCTAAGTCAAATCTTTGGATTGAAGTCTCTAAAGTAGTAAAATCTGAAGAGACAGAGATTTGATGGTAGTTTTAAATTGCTCTTGAATTACTCTGACCAGAGTCTTCTAATACTCTTTCAAAAACAAACAAAAAAAGGCTTTTAATTAGCTCCTACATTTTCTAAACCCCTCTGTAGTCTCTAAGGAAAGCTCAGTTTATGGGAATTTGTTTCCATGACTTGTTAGTCCCTGCTTAGTAAAACTGAAATTTGGAATTGGAACTCATTATATAAATTGTAAAGTGTGGCAGAATTCTAGATGCCAGATAAACAATTGTGGATTAAACAGCACAGAATGAAACATAGTTTGAAATCTCTCAGAGCATTGGTATTTTAATTTGTGTAATTTTAACCTTGATCCATACTTTCTCTCATACCTGGACCCAAAACCTCCTCCTTTCCCCTATGTTGTTATATAATTGTCCTTTCTTCCTGGAAGTATTTTCTCATCACCTAAGACTCTGTGAGGGTTCACTCTATTGGTTTCCATCGTATTGGTGCTTACTTCTGTAACATGTAGCATATTGCATTGTAACTGCTGTTTGCATGTCTTTGTCAATTTGAATAAAGTGAAACTAGAAGCCAATTCTTTTTTCCTTCAAAACAGGTGGGCCTTTGCACAGAGAACCCAGAACCAAAAAGTATGCATAAAAACAAAACCATGTATTAATACCACCCACCTGCTTGCTGTCTTCTAGGCAATGGGGAAGAAACTAGAGTGAAGTTAGTATTTACAATTTCTCACCACTTTAAGTAGGGTAAATGAATGCTCACTGAATACGATGGGTAGGGTTGATGTAGCATTCTGAGAGTCCCAAGAAACTGGGCCTTCCATGTCTGGTCAGGGGAGTAAACTCACTTCTAACAGCAAGTCTCAGTGGGTACAAGTCTTGTTGTCTTAACTACCCTGGAGAGATGTCCACATTGAGTTTTACGGGAGTAGCTGAATATAGTCCTGACTCATGTGGAGAGTTGTCAGACATTGAGAACCGACATACCCAGCTACCAGTAATAGATATCTGAACCCCAATGACATGACATGTTTACATTTCAAACATAAAATTAATGTCTTAACTCAAAGCAATCTATTATACTCTGAATGGATTAGCCAGTTGTATATTTAAAGTCAAATGAGCTTCAGTGAATAGGTATTTAATTGAAGGGTCCAGCTCCCAAATGGAGAATGTCCTGGGAATCTCTATGAAGAAAATATCTCTATTCCCTACTGAAGTATAAGGCATAAGACCTTTAATGTAGAACATTGTCCTGGTAACTGTAATAGTTACCAGAGCAATGTTTCTAGTACCACATAGTTGCTCATTACTAGCATTTGAATAAATTCATGGCTCTAAGCTATAGGTATGGTGCTCCCTGGTGGTGGTAGCAACTCGTAGGAGTCTGGTGTGTGATGACAGTATACTTGAGGTTTAAGATGGTGGCTTCTGAATTTAGTTATTTCAGCATGACTTTTGGATTTAGATTTTTACTTAAACACCGCTGTAAGGCTTTGCCTGCTTTTTACCAATTGATTGGTTTTCGAGTTCTCCATAATTTCATTTAGAAACTGTGTTTTTTTTAAATTATCTTTCGGAGATGCACAAAGTTAAGTGACTTCATCAAAATGAATAGGAAATTGAACAGGATATAAAAAAGAAAGCCAACTGTAATTGTCTCCTTTGTTCCTCCTCCTGCCGTGGAGTCTCATGTAAGAAAACATTAGTATGTCAGCAGGTCTCCTTCATGGGAGATGATTCAACAGATGTGTTGTGCTCATCCATTAACCCAACCAGTTTTATGTTCATACATTTTCAATTTTAAATAAAAATACAATATATAATTAAATAGTAGCTCTAAAGCAAACTCTTCAAATGGAATATTCTAGAGTCAAGTCCAATCATACTTGAATTTCTTTTTTTTGAGATACTGTGTCCAAGGATTGAACCCAGGAACTCGAACGTGGGAAGCCAGAGCTCAACCACTGAGCTACATCAGCTCCCCATATTTGAATTTTAAGAGACAGCCTCATAGCAGCCTCACTCCAGTCATGTTGCTTCATTCGAAGAAGGATAAACAATCTAAAAAGACTATAAACTCTATGTTAGAAAATATGTTATATATTGAGTATAGAAAGATAACTCACACATGTATCCTACTTCATTTAAAAGATAACATCTTGAGAGGCAGCAAGATGGCATTGGTTTAAGTGGGCACTCACAACTTTTACAAAAAATGGCCAGAGAAACAGATTAGGCACAAAGAAATGGAAGTTAAACAACACACTCTTAGACAAATAGTGGGTCAAGGAGAAAATCTTAAAAGAAATAGGTAACTACCTTGAACTGAATGAAACTGAAAACCCAACATATCAAAACCAGTGGGATGCAGCAGAAGCTGTACTGAAAGGGAAATTCATAGCCATAAATGCATATATCAAAAAAGAAAAAAGAGCTAAAATTGAGACCTAACTGCACACTTGGAGGAATTAGAAAAAGAACAACAAATTAACCCCAAAGGTAAAAGAAAGAAGGAAATAACAAAGATTAGAGCAGAACTAAATGAAATAGAAAATAAGAAAGCACTAGAAAAAATAAACCCAAAAGCTGGTTCTTCAAGAAGATCAATGAAATTGATAAACCCTTAACTAGACTAACAAAGAAAAAGAGAAGATGCAACTACACAAAATAAGAAATGAGGAAAGGGATATCACCACTCATCCCACAGAAATAAGGAGTATCATAAGAGTATACTTTGAAAAATTATATACCAACAAGAAGGATAATTTAGAGGAAATGGGGAAATTCCTAGAAACACAGAAGCAGCCTGCATTGACGAAAGAAGAAATTGATGAACGCAACAGACCAATCATAAGTAAAGGGATAGAATGAGTCATCAAACACCTCTCAACTAAGAAGAGCCCAGGACTAGATGGCTTCAATGGTGAATTCTACCAAACATTCCAGAACTAACACCAATCCTGCTTAAACTTTTGCAAAAAATAGAAGTAGAAAGAATATTGTCTAATTCATTCTATGATGCCAAGATTACCCTAATACCAAAGTCAAACAAAGATGTCACAAGAAAGGAAAATTACAGACCAATCTCTCTAATGAACCTAGATGCTAAAATCCTCAACAAAATACTTGCTAATTGTATTCAGCAACACATTGATCGAATGATACAGCATGACCAAGTGGCTTTCATCCTGGGAATGCAAGTATGGTTCAACATAAGAAAACCAATCAATGTAATACACTGCATAAACAGATCTAAAGAAAAAAAATCACATGGTCAGATATATAGATGGAAAAAAAGCATTTGACAAAATACAGCATCCTTTCCTGATAAAAATACTGCAAAAGATAGAAATAGAAGAAAAGTTTCTGAATATAAGAAAGGGTATATATGAAAAAGCCACGTCTGACATTGTATACAATGGTGGAATCCTTAAAGCTTTCCCTCTAAGATTAGGAACAAGACAAGGATGCCCACTATCACCACTCCTATTTAACATTGGGTTGGAAGGACTTGCTCGAGCTCTGAGGCAACAAGAAGATATAAAAGGCATCCAAATTGGAAAGGAAGAAGTAGAAATTTAACTATTTGGAGATGACATGATCCTATACATAGAAAGCCCTGAAAAATCTACAACAAAGCTTCAAGAACTCATAAATGAGTTCAGTAAAGTCGCAGGTTGTAAGATCAATGCACAAAAATCAGTAGCATTTCTGTATACCAATAATGAGCAATCTGAGGAGGAAATCAAGCAAAAATAACATTTACAATAGTAACTAAAAGAAACAAATACCTAGGAATAAATTTAACTAAAGATATAAATTACTTTTACACACACAAAAAAAACCACACGACACTGTTAAATGAAATCAAAGAAGACTGAAATAAGTGGAAGAATTTCCCTGTTCATGGAAGGGAAGAATAAACATCATTAAGATGTCTATCCTACCCAAACTAATCTACAGATTTAATGCAATCCCAATAAAAATCAACACAGCAGTTTTTACTGAATTGGAAAAGCTAACTATTAAATTTATTTGGAAGGGCAAGTGGTCCAGAATAGTCAAAGACATATTGAAAAAGAAAAATAACATTAAAGGAATCACACTACCTGACTTTAAAACATACTACAAAGATACAGTGGTCAAAACTGCATGGTATTGGCACAAAGATATACATACCGACCAATGGAACCGAATTGAGAGTTCTGCTATAGATCCTCACATATACAGTCATCTGATTTTCGACAAGGCATGAATGGGAGAGAATGGCCTCTTCAACAAATGGTGCTTGGAGAACTGGATATCCATATCCAAAAGAATGAGAGAAGAACACCATCTTACACCTTATAAAAAAATCAACTCAAGATGGATCAAATATCTAAATATAAGAGCTGAGGCCATAAAGACTTTGTAAGATAATGTAGGGAAGCATCTACAGGACCTTGTAATTGGAAATGGTTTCATGATCTTCACACCCAAAGCACAAGCAGCAAAAGTAAAAAATAGCTAAATGGGATCTCCTCAAAATTAAAAATTTATGCACCTCAAAGGAGGTTATCAAGAAATTTAAAAGGCATCCTACCCAATGGAAGAAAATTATGGCATCCATATATCTGATAGGAGCCTAGTATCCAGCATATATAAAGAAATCCTACATCTCGAAAATAAAAAGACAAACAACCCATTTAAAAAATGGGCAGGCAACCTGAAAAGACACTTCTCCAGGGAAGAAATACAAATGGCTAAAATGCACATGAAAAGATGCTCAACATCACTAGCTGTTAGGGAAATGCAAATCAAAACTACAATGAGATATGATCTTATATCCATTAGACAGGCGGCTATTAAAAATAACAGAGGCCTCCAAGTGTTAGGATGTGGAGGAATGGGAACCCTCATTCACTACTGGTGGGAATGTAGAATGGTCCAGTCATTGTGAAGGACAGTTTGGTAGTTCCTCAAAAAACTAATTTTAGAACTGCCATATGATCCAGCAATTCCACTTCTGGGTATATAACCATAAGAACTGAAAACAAAGACACAAACAGATACAAGCACAGCAATGTTCATAGTGGCATTATTCACTGTTGCCAAAAGTTGGAATCAACAAAAATGCCCATCAACAGATGAATGGATAAATGGTACAAACATACAATGGAATATTACTCAGCTGTAAGAAGGAATACAGTGCTAACACACAGGATAACATGGTGGTGCAGGTTTGACAAGTGGGTAGATTGGGGAGGGTGGGTTGGACAGCCCATGGAACTGGGGGTAGAGTTGGGGAGGGACCAGGTGAACACTGGTGATTGGCAGGAATGTGGTTGAAAGTACAAAGTTGGGAACACTTTTATGGCAATATGACAAAGAAGGGTTACTGGTTTAGGGTGTTGGATGGGGGCGGGCATTCAGGACAGGGCACAACTGGGGCAGGCTTCTAGGAAGTGTGCAAGTGGTCATTTTGTCATAATGTGATGTATCAGTGGGTGGAGACCCACGTAATGAGCGGGAAGGAGTTGGACTCCCATCCTGGGGAGGACCTATATGTCTCAAACATTGGGTTGGGAGTCTCTTGAGAGCATGGGTGGTTCCTAATAGGGGAGGACAAACCAGTGTGTCAAGACCTCAATGTTGTTGCAAGTAACTATGAATCTTATCATTCAAGGAGATTACAGGGTGGTCGCCATGGGCCCCGAGTGGAGGGGGAGGGGGAGGGAGGAATAGAATAGATGGAACAGCAGGTATTTAGTGGGTAATGGAAATGTTCTACATGATCTTGCAATGATGGACAGAGAACATATTAAATATAAAAATTTATAAAAGCGTACGGTCTAAAATGTAAACCATAATGTAAACCATTGACCATGTTTAGTAGCTAAGTTTCACTGTTTGCATATCAGTTGTAACAAATGTACCGTCCACATATAAAAAGGTATTAATACATGAAGGGGGAAAAGGGGGAGTATGTTGGTTATATGAGAGTCCCCTGTATTCCCTATGTGACTTTACTGTGACCTAAAACTTCTTTGAAAACAAAATGAAAAAAAGTAAGACACTGGGGAATAAATGAAAGAAAATATCACTATATATACACGACAAGAGATATTACAGTGATGAAAGGCAAAATATCATTTTTTAAAATTTTTCATTATTTTTAATATCCCAATTTTAAATTTTATTTTAGTTTCAGTTTTCTTAATTTTTTATGTATTTTATTTCTTATATTTAAACCTATCATTATTATTCATTTTTCTATTAATTGTATTTGACTATTTTATTGGCTTCATTTTTGGAGAAGCATTGGGTCACAGAAGGGTTACAACTGGGGCAAGGGAGGATCATTGGTGTGGGGTGCCAGTAATGGGCGATATATGGGAGGAAGTTCATCTGTACATACATATAAGGTATATAAATGTGTTGAAATGTTCACAGTGTATTGTCTCAGTGGGTGGAAATTCACATAATAACCAAGAGAATATTGAATTCCCATCCTGGAGAGCTCTGCCACATTCTCTAATGGAGCAGTAACAGTTCCCCAAGTGCAGGGGTAATGACTGGCAAAGGAGGTTGGTCCACCAATGTGCCCTCGATATTGACAAGTATGCTTGTGAGCTTTTGCTCTTGAAATTGAAAATTAGCCTAGTGTTGTGGGGTGCCTAAGAGTTGCCTTCTTATATACTCCTTGTTGCTCAAATGTGGCCTCTCTCTAAGCCAAATTCAGCATGTAAATGCATTACTTTCCCCTCAGCATGGGACACGACTCCCATGGATGAGCCTCCTTCGTACCGAGGGATTGCTACCAAGCGCCAACTAGCAATGCAACTGGAAAAAGACTTCGAATAAAAGGGGGAAAATGTAAAGACAAATGAGTTTATATGGCTGAGAGACTTCAAAGTGAGTTGGGAGGTCATTCCATAGGTAACGCTTATGCACATTTCAGCTGGATCTCATAGACTGCCAAAGTGGATACTGCCCCCAAATAGTGGGACTCCTGAGGACTCTGGAGACACCGAGGTCCTATGGTCAGGGCAGATAGCTCCAGATTTTAGTGCCTTGCTAGTGGGCCCTACTTTGGAGTTTGTGCTCCTGAGAGTGACAGAGTAGGACTCAGTTTTGGCTTCTTTACACATGGCTCATCTGTCCCTTCTATTTGAACCTATATTTGGTGCTGGACTTGGTAGGTGTTCATCCAAGAGACTTGAATCTTTTGACTGTTCATGTGCCAGCTGGGCCCTGAGCCTCAACAGAGTTACAACACCTACTCTCCAGTTCATTGGACTTACCCAGGACAACTAACAAGGAGGTGAGGATTGACAGCCACCATACCAAGAAACTGAGAGAGCCGACAACTGCAAGCAAGGTAGTCCCATCCATTGGTTGTATGGGATCAAAGCCCCACTCAATGAAAGTTGGAGTGGACATCACCATCCCAGAATATTGAGGATTGGGAAATGAACTATGGACTAGAGTGGACTTACTAATATTCTACTGTGGACTTATTGTGATTCTAGCAATGGAAGAAATTATAACATTGATGTGGAGGCAGTGGCCACTAGATGCTCTGGGGCCAGGGACAGGGAAAAACAGGTGTAATATGGGGCCTTTTTCGGATTTTGGGAATCGTCCTGAACGGCATTGCCATGACAGAAATAGGCCATTATATATCTTCCCATAACCTGCTGAATTGAGTGGGAGAGTATAAACTACAATGTCAACTATGGTCCATGCTCAGTGGTAATGCCCCAGGACGCGTTTATCAATTGAAATGAATGTCCCACACTAATGTGCCACACTAATGAAGGATGTTGTTTATGTGGGAGGGTGTGCGAAGTGTAGGGAGCAGAGCATATGAGAATCCTTATCTTTTTTGTGTAACATTTATGTGATCTAAGTATCTTTAAAATTATATATATATATATATATATATATATGAATTAGATGGGATAATGGATATTTTAAAGTATTCCAGTGAGTACAGGAGACAGAGGAATGGAAGGGGCACTCTTGGTAATCTCTGCATTTTCCCCTTGCCTATTACCATTGGATATTAAGCAAAACATTGGGGAAAAGGTAGAAGATGTTAAATGAATGGAATTATTTTTCTACCATTATGCAAAATAGGAACTAGAAATACTATGACCAGTTATATAAAAATATCAGTAATATTGTTTTTGCAGCAAATTTATTGACTGATGTTTGTAGACACTATGGTTAGAAACAGCATGTTTATTCCTTCCTACTAACATAGAGAAAGGCCCTGAAAAGCAGTTTGAAAGTGCAGTTAGATGAAAGTATAGACGGGATCAGAGTATATCTTGTCTATAATTTAATTTATTCTTAGAAATGGAATCTTTCTCCCTGTCATCTAGAAAAGAAAAGGAAAATAATATTTAAGGCATGTTTACTGTGTTCCATATTCTGTTATTTGCTTTATTATTATCCCATTAACTTTATACAAAAACTCAACCACATCATGTCAAGAGTTAATGTATTCTTTAGATAGAAAGGGCATTATAAAATTTAAGTAAATGTGCCCCAAGAATTCTTTAATTACATATTTTATGTAATTGTAGAAATTTCGTGCTCTGTCAACTATTGCCAGATGGTAAAGAGCAGAGACCTAGCAAGCTGCCTGCTTGCTCTTTGACAATAACTTTGAGAGATGTAAACTCAAGAGAAACAAAATGAGATCTTCCGTATCCCTTCTCATTCCACAATATGAAAAGCAAGTGTTAGATCCAAGAAATCCCAACAAATCTCCTGCTTAACACATGCTCTATATTTTAATGTATTTTCTTCCATGACAATTATTTAATGGCATCACCTCCACTTGCTACAGTGACTGCTGGAATGTGGCTCCAAAAACATCCAAGAGGAAATGAAAAAAAAAGTGAATTGAAGAGATACTTTCAGGCCTAAATCTTTCTCCAATAATAAGTGCCATATTCAATGTGTGATAGCCTAAACTTTAGAGAAGATAAAAACCATGGTGTTTACATTTTAATTTTCATTTTTCCTTGAATAAATATATTAGCCAATGTTGTAAAGAAAAAAAAAAGTAGCACTATCCTTTCTAAGGGTGAGCAAGCAGAGGACCATTTTACCTAACAGAAAAGGGTGAAAAAAGTAAATATATGTAATTTGAAAAAGCTACTGTTAAAACTAAT
This sequence comes from Tolypeutes matacus, assembly GCA_026826555.1. NCBI lineage: Eukaryota > Metazoa > Chordata > Mammalia > Cingulata > Chlamyphoridae > Tolypeutes > Tolypeutes matacus. The sequence goes on along the minus strand of JAKSZT010054365.1, from coordinate 6,112 downwards.
ATGTATCATAACTCTATAAAAGTCATCCTATATATGGTTATCTGCTTGTGCAGACTAGCACAATAAAATTACTTTTTCTTTAAATCACACAAAAAAATAATATCTCAAGTAGATATCTGGGAAAATAACCTTTTAGGCCAGAGTAGAAGCCAATGCAAAATCCCTAGTGTTTGAAAAACAGGAAGAAGTCTATAGTGGCTAGAATGAAATGACTTTGGGAGTCATAGAAGTTGAGGGCAGAGATATATAGCAAGGGGCAAGATCAAATTGGATCTTGTAGAACACTGTGACACTTGTTCTTTTTCTTCTGTGTAAAATGATGCTTAGGACTTTAAAACTTATGTTTTAAAAACATAATTCTGGATGATAGGTTGGAAATAGACTGTAGGAGAGAATGGATGAAGCAGGGAGCTAATTTGGAAACCTTTGTAGTAATTTAGTAATAGACAATGGTCTCTCAAATTAAGGTAATAAAACTGGAGCTGATAAGACATGTTGTTATATGGAAATAAAAGTAGACATTCTACATTTTAAGATACCTTAAGCAAATTAACAGATTGATAGTAGATTAGGAAAAACATAGATAAGAAAATATTATGCATATATGTGTGCCATAAATTAGCATTAAATATATGTAGGAGGATGTGGTTACGTGTAATATGCTTTTGAGAGGTATTACAAATAGACCATTAGCTAGGTGTTAGAGACTGTAGCTAAAAGTCAAACCATCACCAGGAGAAAAAAAAAGGGAGAAGATTTTTATCTCCTTTGTCCTTAGGGAATGTGCAGTCCCTGATGTGAAATTTTCAGTAGAATATTGAGCCTCCAAAGGCACCAAGATAAAACCATCTTCATCTATGTATAAACAATTTTATAATTCTGTCTTTTGTAAAGGATTTGAATTATGGAGGAGCTCCAAGGGAAGATTCTCCATCAAGCCCCTAAGACCTTGAAGCTCAAAAATACATAACTTACATCAAGCCACCTGTTATTACCTTGAAAACAAAGGGTGTTATTTGGATTCTATTTTGCAGTTTAGTGATTACCTCTGGGAAAAACCATAAATAAATATAATGATCTTTATCTGCCTGACTCTCAGAGAAATTCAAAGATTAAGATTTATAAATACCCTGAGCTGCTCCATGCAAAAGGAAGAGTAGAGATTTTAATTCAAGACTAATACCTCCAATAGCAACAGTTATTTCTCTTTGGAAAACAATGATGGGGTGGAAACCATCAAAGTTCTGATGCCTCTAGATGGAAGACGGTGAGTGTTGAATACTTTGTGTTTTTAAGCCTTTCAGCCACCCTCCATATCCATGGGATATAAGCCCTCTCTCACTTGGAGTTGGAGTGGACATCACCATCCCAGTCCCCTCAGGATTGGGGGAAGAACTATGGACTAGAGTGGACTTGATGGTATTCTCTTGTTCACATATGGTGATTCTAGCAATGCAAGAAATTATAACAATGAGGTGGAGCCAGTGGCCACTTGACACTTTTGGGGTAGGGAGGGGACCAGCAGTTGAAATACAGTGGCTTCTTTGGGAGTTGGAGGTTGTCCTAAGTACTGTTGTGGCAACGGATGTAGGCCATTTTAAATCAGCACACACCACTCAGAACTGAGTGGGAGAGAGTGTGGTCTACAGTGTGAACTGTGGTCTATGGTTGGTGGCAAGGCTCCAGGATGTGTAAGTTCATTGAGGGTGGTGGGCCACACTGTGGGAGATGTTTGTGTGGGATGTGGTGGGAGGTGTGGGAGGTGGGCAACATGGGAATCCCAGTGGGTTCCGTGTAATATTTTGGGTAATCTAAGCACCTCTTGAAATATATGTGTGTATATATATATATAAACATTTTTGTAAGCAAATACGCATATATGCATATATATTTATATATCATTTTGCAAATGTTTGTATGTATTGTGAGAATTTTGATTTTTACCCATAATAAAAAAAAAAAAAAAAGAATTACCATCTAATCCATAAATACCACTTCTAGTTATAAGCCGAAAACAGTTGAAAGTAGGGACTCAAATAAATATTTGCACACCAGTGTTCATAGCAGCATTGTTCACAATAGCCAAAAGGTGAAAACAACCCAAATGTCCATCAACAGATAAATGGGTAAACAACAGGTAGTATATACATACAATGGAATGATATTCAATCACAAAAAGGAATGAAGACCTGATACATGCAATGAATCTTTAAAGAATCTTAAAGACATGATGTTGGGTGAAATAAGCCAGAGCCAAAAGTACAAATACTGTATGATCTCACTTATATGAAATAATTAGAATATCCAAATTCATAGTGTCAGAAACCAGAATAGAGGATACCAGGGACAGAGTTGGGGTACAGAATATAGATATGATGATTTAATGCCTAATTTATACAAAGTTTCTCTTTGAGGTGAAAGAAAAATTTTGGTAATGAATGGTGGGGATAGTAGTACAACATTCTGAATGTAATTAACACCACTGAATTGTATGAATTGTATGAAAATGTTTAAAACGAGAAATTTTAGGTTGTATATATGTACCAGAATAAAAAAATTAAAATCATAAAACTACACAACACATTGAACCCTAATATAAACTATGGACTATAGTTAATAGTATAATAATAATACTATTTTTTCATTAATTGTAACAAAGTTACCACACTAATACAAAGTGTTAATTATAGGGAAAACTGTATGTTTTGTATGTGTATGTGTGGAGGGGGTTATATGGGAATTATAGTCATTGCATGATTTTTCTGTGAACTTACAACTTCTTAATCATTTATAAATGAATCAAAGATTTAAATGTAAAGCTTAAATCTATAAGACATTTAGAAGAGAACAAAAGGGAAAATATTTGTGACATAGGGTTTGGCAAGATTCTGAAGACAAGATACAAAAAGCACAATTCATAAAACAAAAATTACATTAAATTGGGTATTATCCTAGTCAAGCCTATTTTTCTGAGAAATAAATACTAAAAGAAAGAAAATACAAGCCACACACTGGGGAAAGTATTTGAAATTATATATTCAATAATTAAACTTGCATGAAGAATATGTAAAAACACTTAAAACTTAACAATAAGAATAAAAACCTAATTTTAAAAAATGAGCAACATATCTGAACCAATCATTTAACAATAAAGATATAGAATCACAAACACATGAAATGACAGTCAACATCATTTTTCATTAGGGAAATATAAAATAAAACCATAATGAATGAGATGCCATAGAATGGCTAAAATTATAAAAATAAAATAAAACTGACTATTCCTAGTTCTGGAAAAATGTGGAGCAACTAAAATTCTCATGCATTACCAGTAGGAATGCAAAATGGTACAGCCAGTTTGGAAAACAATTTGGGAGTTCCTTATGAAGTTGTTCCACTCCAAGTTATTCACTAGAATAAATAAAAGCTTATGTTCACATAAAAACTCTAGAACTATGTCGATAGTTTATTTGCCATTCTTCAGCCAGCTAATGGGTAAATGAATTTTAGTAATCCATACAATGAATCCTACCCAGTAATATAACAGATGAATTATGGATACATGCAGCAATATGATGAATCTCAAATTCATTATTCTAAGAGAAAGAAATCAAACTAAAAAATTACCTACATTATGATTCAATTTATATGACATTCTGGAAAAGGAAAAGCATCACAACAGAAATCTTATCAGTGGCTTCCAATGTCAGGGTTGGGAGAAGAGTAGAACTATAAAGCAGCATGGGGGTAATATCTTGATTATGGAGATGGTTTCTCTAATGCATGTGTTTGACAAAACTTACAGAACCCTAACCTTAAAACTGAGTTTAACACTATTTAAATTATACTTTAATAAAAGAAAATGTAAATGTGCACATACCATGAATTTCCACTTCACATTTTCACATCTGTGATAATTAGATAAAGTCTGAGACAATGAGAAGACAACCCTTGGTGAAGATGTGAACCAATGTCAATTTACCTAGAATAATGGTAGGAATGTAATATAGTGTATCACCTGGAAATTGGTTTGCAAATTTCTTTTTAATTAAGTAAATACCATATGGTAAGCAATTCAACACCTGGATATTTCCCAAGGAAAATGGAAGCACAGAATTCAAAATTGATTTGCACATACCTACTAATAGCAGCATATTAATTATGTCCAATATCTGAACTCAACCCTAATTTCCATCAGCTAAAGAATATATAAGCATATTGTGGTGTATTCATACAAAAGAATATACTCAGCAATAATAAAAATGAACTTCTGAGGCACACAACAAAATGGAATCTGAAAAATTTCATGATAATTGAAGATGTCAAAAAACAAACGAACATATATGGCACGATTCCATTTTTATGAAGATTTAGAACAAAGAAAAACGAATCTGAAAGTCAGTTGTGAGGACTAACTCCAAAAGGGGAAGAGGAAACTCTGTAATGATGGAAGTAGTCTATAGCATGTTCTTGGTGGAAAATGGACAAATATGTACTTAAGAACATCAAGCTGTATACATAAGTTTTGTAAATTTTGCGATATGTAAATTACACCTCACATATAAAAAGTAGAAAATGTGAAATTTCAGTATTTTGAACCATCTATTGGTCAAAAGATCCACTGAGAAATATTATGTAGAATTAGAGTGTTACTTTTTTATTTTTTTAAACACATCTCTGAGCTTTAAAATTGACATATGAGGGGAACTCCACACCCTTCCAGGCCACCATTAAAAGCATAAAACCGGGCTTGTTGGGGCAGTACTTTTATAGTGGAAGGAATTCTGATGTTTCCGCAAAAGAAATTCTGACTTTTATTAAATTTGCTTTCTGCAACCTGGAGGAAGCGAGGTGAATCTGAGTTAAACACATATGGGAATTCAGAAAAGAAACTGCAGCTATTCATCTCTTCCATCTAAACTTTGAACTCATAAGAGCCACAAATTATTACACTGAGCTTGTATTTCATAAGTACTAATGGCCAAGCATGACTATGCATGCTTTATGTAATAACTGTGGTATATTTTAAGGATACGTTATGGCTCTAATATTAATAGTAGCTAAAGGGCCATAAAGTGTCTCCCAGGGCTGACACCATGTGTCACCTAAGAGTGTGCAGTAAACTTACCTAGGAGATTTTATTAGTTAGGCCTACTTTAACATAGATGTACTTTTTTTTTAATGCTTACTTTTAGCTTATTTTTATAAGAATAGTTTATAATTTCCCTAATCAAATAAATAATTGATAATTGGTCCAGACTAAAGATAGGTATGAGAGAGGGGAGTGACCCCAAATTTTTGAGAGTCATATCTGGACAGAGATCCTTTCCCTAATTGAGTAGCACATCCCCCTGACTGTATAGTGCCCACTGCACTAAGATGCTCCTGGTGTTATTTTTTAAGAGTGCTGTTTAAATGAACTTGTTAAAGTTGTAGGTGATAGCTAAGCCTTTTCTTAATGTAGATTGAGCCAAAGGGGAAATGTGATCCTTGGGGACTCTCACCCAAAGGCCCAAATATGACAAGGATGACAAGGATAGCACCCACGTCTAAGGGACAATCTGGGGTCACTGACTGGGGATTGGCACTCCTCAATCCACAATGGGGAAAAGCCTTGTGAGTCCAAAGTGGGTCCTATTTTGCTCTCTGCTACGCTGCCGCCCTCTACAGATTTTATGGATGTGCCTCTGCTGTGAAAGTTGCCACCAGGCAATGCCTGCCAAAATTGTTGTTAAGACCTCTAGGGCACCCCAGTAAGGACGGACAGGGTCCCAGGAGGGCGGTGGCATGATGGGGGTCACACCTGGAGACACCCCTGGATTGTGGCGCCTACTGCCAGCTGGTGGGACTCCAGGCCCTACTGGGCCAGAGAGGATCCTGCCTCAAGGGCCTGGCCACGGAGAGGACGTTAACCAAAAAGCCAAGGGAAAAATGATAATTACAGAGATTATCTACAGCTGTCCACCAGCAAGGGCGTTAAACGAATACTCCCCAGCAGACCCCTGGACTAATAAGGGGTAAAGTCCAAGAAATCACCAAGGGGTACATTGCCCCTGCCCACTGTCTCTCCGCGCACCCCCACAAAACCACTGGGCTCCTGAGGGGCTGCCCT
>JAKSZT010054364.1:335843-472840 GCA_026826555.1 Tolypeutes matacus | reverse complement strand
ATGAACTTACACCTCCTGGAGCCTTGCCACCAACCATAGACCACAGTCAGAATAGCTCAGTGAGAGAATTTCTGCCTAGCACATATTTTTTTATTTTTTAAAGAGACTAGGTTACATAAGTGTTACATAAAAAATGTAGGGGATTTCCATATGCCCTGCTCACTACCCCTTCCTAACTTTCCCACATTAACAACATCCTTCATTAGTGTGGTACATTTGTTAAAATTGATGATAACCTATTGGAGCGTTGCTACTAAGTGTGGATTATATGTTACATTATAGTTTAAACACTCCTGCAGAATTTTGTAAGTTATTAAAATATATATAATGACTTGTACCTGTCATTGCAACATCATTCAGCACAATTCCAATGTTCTGAAAAACATCCCCATATTACACATATTTTTCCCTTTTCCTTCCCCTCAGAACCTCTGGTGGCCACTCTCTCCACATCAATTATAAAAGTTCTCCAATTACTAGAATAACAATAAGTCTACAGTAGAATAACAGTAAGTCTTCTCTGGTCCATTATTCAGTCCCAAATCCTGAGGATTCTGGGATGATGATGGTCACTCTAACTCTGAGTAGGGTCTTAGATCTCATGGGACAGAAGGATGGGACTATTTTCCTTGCAATTGTTCTCTCTCTCATTCCTTGGGATGGTCATTGCCCATCATCATTTCCTTGTTAGTTGTTCTTGGTGAGTCCAATTAACTGGAGTGTGGGTGTTGTAATTATGCTGAGATTCAGGGCATGACTGGCCCATGGAAATCCCAAAGATTTAAATCTCTTGGACATACACCTATCAGTTCTAGAATTAACTATAAATTCAAATATAAGGGGCAGAAGAGCCATGTGTTTGAAAACCATAACTGAGTCCAACTCTAACACAGGGGAGCATAAATTTCAAAGTAAGGCCTACTGGCAGGGCACCTAATTCCTGAGCTGTCATCCTTGCCTATAGTGTCTGGATGTTTCCAGAGCTATCAGAAGCCATGCTATTTAAGACAATATATACTGTGGCAGTCAATGATATCCTCATGAGATTTGCATAAATGTAACCTTTAGAATGATCTCCAGAGTCATTTGAAGACTCTTGGCCATATAAACTCATTTGCCTTTACCCTTCCCACATTTTGTTCAAGGTCTTTTTCCAGTTGCATTGGTAGTTCATTCTTGGTGCCAGAGAGGCTCATCCCTTGGTGTCATGTCCCATGCTGGGGCAATACATTTATATGCTGAATTTGGCTTAGAGAGAGGCCATATTTGAGCAACAAGGAGGCTCTCAGTAGGTAACTCTTAGGCAATCTATAACACTAGGCTAAGTTTCAATTTCAAAAGAAAAGGTTCATACGTACAGTCATCAATATCAAGAGCCAGTAAATAGCCCATCCTCCATTAGTCACTGCCCTGTGCTCAGAGTATTCTTGCTGACCCATTAGAGAAAATAACAGAACTCCCTAGTATAGGAATTGGATATTCTTTTGGTTATTGTGTGGAACTCTACCCACCGTGACAATGCCCCATGAACACTTGAACTCTTTTATATTCCTTATAGGTATACCCCAGGTGAACCTCCTATGCATCACTGACATCCTACACCTTCCCTGCCACAGTTGTAATCCATCTGTATTCTAAAACGTTTTAAAAAATGAAGCCTTCAAAATAACTGAATAAAATTAATGAGAAAATTAAATAATAATGATAGTTTTAAAACTGACAAATATAATTCAGAATGTAAAACAGAATTTGAAATAATAAAAAAATAATAAAATTAAATTTAAAAAAATTAATTTTGCCATTGTCTTTTATCACTGTAAGACCTGTTGTCTTGTGTGTTCAGTGATATTTTCTTCCATTTATTCCCCTACAGTCTTGTTTTTTTCATTTTATCTTCAAAGACTCTTTGTTACAGAAAAATTATGTGCAGAATATAGGGGAGTCCCATAAAACCAACATCCTCCCCCTTTTCTCCTTTCCTCTAGTAATAACATTTTACATGGTAGTAGTACATTTGTTACAATTGATGTACAAATACTGAAGCATTGCTACTAATCATGGTCAATGATCTACATTATGGATTACATTTTGAGCCATACATTTTAAAATTTTATGAAATTTAACATGGTCTGTATCCATCATTTCTAGATCATGTAGAACAATTCCAATGCCCCAAAATGCCCCATATTCCATCTATTCTATTCCTACCTTCCACCCCCTCAGGATCCATGGCTACCAGCAACTTTCACTCCCTGAAGAGCAAGATTCATAGTTACTTGCAACAATATTGAGGGCTCGACATACTGGCCTATCTTTCTCTGACTTGCAATTAGAGTTAGAGTGTACATCACCATCGCAGAATCCTCAGGATTGGGAAGTGAATGATGGACTAGAAAAGACTTGCTATTATTCTACTATAGACTTTTTTGTTATTCTAGTAATACCTCTCTATTTGAGAACATAGCAGAACTCACAAAGATGGAACCCATCCCTTTCATTGTGTGGGTCTCCACCTACAGATACAACACATTATGACAGGATGGGCACTCACATACTCCCTGGAAGCCTGTCACAGGTCTGCCCTTTCCACATGACCTGACATTCAACACCCTAAATCCGTAATCTTCCCCTGATGTATTTGCCAAAAAATTTTCCATCATTGTAGTTTCAATGGCAAAACTGAAAATCCCAAGTTCATCTGCTCCCTCTTCCAAAGTTACACCCAGTTCCATGGACACTGCGACTCCACTACCCTACCCCCTCACAGGCCAGCACCACCCAATGCAATAGCATCACTACACCACTGTCATGCCCATCCATTGCACAAGTACACACTTCCACTCTATCATAGATTTTGTCCATATGACATTGGCTCAAAACCCTCTACTCACTTTCTGTCTCTTGTAAATCTATCTTCCTGACTCTAGCTCTGTGGGTCTCCTCAATTTGCTTAGCTCATATCAGTGAGGTCATGTAATATTTGTCGTTCATTGCCTGGCATGATTCACTCAACATAAGGTCTTCAAGATTCATCTGTTATCTCATGTGTTAATATTCCATTCATTCTTACAGCTGAGTAATATTTGATTTTATATACATTCCAGAATTTGCTTATCCATTCATCTTTTGATGGGCATTTGGATTGATTCCAACTTTTGACAGTAGTGAAAAATGCTGCTATGAACATTGGTGAGCATATATCTCTTCATGTTCCTGCTTTCAGTTCTTCTAGGTATATACCCAATAGTGGGATTGTGGGATCATATGACATTTCTAAAGTCAGCTTCCTTAGGAACTGCTAGACTGTCCTACACAATGGTTGCACCATTGTGCATTACCACCAGCAGTGGATAAATGTTCTCATTTCTCCACAACTTCAACACTTTAGTCCTCTGTTTTCAATAGTTGCCGGTCTAATGGCTGTAAGATGATATCTCATTGTAGTTTCAATTAGCATTTCCCTAGTAGCTGGTGATGTTGATCATCTTTTCATGTGCTTTTTAGCCATTTGTATTTTTTCTTTGGAGAAGTGTCTATTCAAATCACTTGTCCTTTTATAAAATGGGTTGTTTGTCTTTTGTTTTTGAGCTATAGGATTTCTTTATATATCCTGGATATTAGGACCCTATCAGATATATGTGTATTAGTCAGGGTTCTCTTGGAAACAGAATCAACAGGAGATATCTGTCAATAATATGAGATTTTATAAGAGTTCCTCAAGTGACTGTGGGGATGCACAAGTCCAGGTTCAGCAGGCAGGCTGCAAACCAGGGGCTCTGATGAAAGGCTGATAAAAGGTCCTTAATGAATTTCTGGGAGAAGTTGGCTGTCCAACAAGGAGCTGGGAAATTCTCTCTGAATGTGGAAATCACTTCCCCTGTTAAGACATTCAACTGATTGGATAAAAGCATCACCCATTGATGATGCAATCTCCCTGATTGTTGCAGGTGTAATCAGCCATCCATGCAGTAAACTCACTGGTGATCGAAGTCCATAAATGCTCTTGTATTACAATTAGCCAAGTGCTTGCTGGAACAAACACCTGGACACAATTACCTGGTTGAGTTGACACATTAGCCTAACAATCACAGTCCACCTCTTGTCCTCTTGTCCATATGCGTTACCCTAAACCATACTTAGTCTCTGAGTAAAAACAATAACAGACAAGCATACATATATATTTCTGCCCTGCATACAACCAGAAACACATTAATTCCCTACAAAATAGGGTGCAAGTCCTTGGGTAATATTCACTATTAAACTTAATATCCTTAAATATTATGACATGGAATTAGTGCAACTTTTCATATGATAGGGGAAAAAGTTGGGGAAGAAAACAAGAAATTCATTTTGTGTACATATACGATCATAATGAAACAAAGAAGAAGGGTTCATGACTATTACAGTCCTCATTTCTGAAATTGGTCACGTGGTCGAAGTTCATATTTATCACTACTTTCTTCCACTACCCATTCCATGTTCCTGTTACCTTCAGCAAGCACTTCAGTGGCCGTTGTTCTTTGCCTGGTGGGGTGACCCAAACTTTCATTACTGAAGAGGCTAGGCCATTGTTAGTCCTGCTTGAATTGGTTTACTGAAATTTTCCATTGAATTTAATCACAGGGCATGGCAGTTATAGGAGATGTCCTAGAGGATCTCCTGTATTCCAGGCAAACTTTTTTTAACCCCCATTATGAAGATGTAGTCTTATTTCCCTTTGATAGTCAGGATTAATCACCTCAGCCAGTACAGTAATTCCCTTCTTTGCCTGTTGATTCACATGTAAGAGGAGCCCAAAGTGGCCAGGTGGCAGTCTTAACTTCCAGTTCAATGGAATCACTGTTGTGTTCCCTGGTGGCAGCACTCCTCCTTTGGGGAGTAAAGTCTGTATACCAGCAGAGTTTAAGGTTGCAGGGACAGGAAGCAAACTTTTTCCTATTGGGTCACTAGGGGTACTAGTGAGTGGTGCCACTCCCATTTCCATCCATTGATTCCTGGACCGATGAATCCTGGTTATGGGAGAAACGGCACCATAGAAAGGATGCTGATTCAGAGCATACACAGCCTCCTGGAGAACATTGCCCCAGCCCTTCAAGGTAGTTCCACATAGTTGGCACCATAATTGAGTCTTCAAAAGGTCATTCCACAGTTCTATTAATCCAGCTGCTTCAGGGTGATGGGGAACATAGTAAGACCAGTGAATTCCATGGGTATGTGCCCATTCCTATACATCATTTGTTATGAAATGGGTTCCTTGATCAGAAGCAATGCTTTGTGGAATGCCATGGGGGTAGATAAGACATTCATTAAGTTCACGGATGGTAGTTTTGGAAGAAACATTTTATGCCAGAAATGCAAACCCATAGACAGAGTATGTGTCTATTCCAGTTAAAACAAATCACTGCCCCTTCCATAGTGGATGTGGCCCAATGTAGTCAACCTGCCACCAGGTAGCAGGCTGGTCACCTTGAGGAATGGTGCCATATTGGGGGCTGAGTGTGGGTCTCTGCTGCTGGCATTAAGCAGTGGCTGTAGCCAAGTCAGACTTGGTGAGGAGAAGTCAATGTTGCTGAGCCCATGCTTAACCTCTGTCACTACTTCCATGGTCACTTTGTTCATGAGCCCACTGGGCAATGACAAGAGTGACTGAGGAAAGATGCTGAGCATTAGCCACAGAGTGGGCCATGTTATCCACTTGATTATTAAATTCTTCCTCTTATGAAGTCACCCTCTGGTGAGTATTCACATGGGAAATAAACATGTTCATGTTTTTTGCCCTCTGAGAAATGTTTATCCACATACCTCTTCCCCAGACCTCCTTGTCACCAATTATCCAATCATATTTTTTCCAATTCCCTTACCATCCATCCAAACCATTGGCAATAGCCCATGAATCAATGTGCAAATGCACCTCTGGCCATTTCTTTGTCCAAGCAAAATGAAAAACTAGGTGCTCTGCTTAAAGTTCTCCCCACTGGGAGGATTTGCCCTCACTGCTATCCTTCAAGGATGTCCCAGAAAAGGGCTGCAGTGCCACACTGTCCACTTTCAGGTCGTTCCTGCATTTCATACAGAACCACCTGTAAACCAGGCCCAACTTTTCTCATCCTCAGTCAACTGATTGTAAGGTACTCCCCAAGAGGCCAAAGCTGTGGGCTGGGGAAGAGAAGGTAACATGGCAGGTGTGGTGACCATGGGCATTTGGGCTACTTCCTTGTGTAACTTACTTGTGCCTTCAGGACCTGCTTGAGCCTTATCTCGTATATACAAGTTCCACTTTATTATGGAGTGCTACTGTGCACGTCCAACTTTATGGTTTGGTGGGTTAGACAATACCCAGCTCATGATAGGCAACTCAGGTCTCATGGTAACTTGATGGCCCATGGCTAAGCGTTCAGTCTCTACTAAGGCCCCGTAGCAAGCCAAAAGCTTAGCAAGGCTTTGCTCCAAAATCCTAAGGTCTGTGTTGTGATTCCCTTATAGGGGCCTGAGAAAAGCTCCAGACAGTATCTCTATTTGCCACTGAAACTTCCAGCACCATTGGATCTGCTGGATCATATGGTTCAAATGGTAGTGCAGCTTGCACAGCAGCCGGATGTACCTGTTGCAGGGCCTCCTCTTGTTCTAGTCCCCAATTAAAACTAGCAGCTTTTCTGGTTGCCAAATATATCCTCCCATTGAGTAGGCTACCTTTTCACTTTCCTGACAAACTCCGTTGAGGTACAAAAGTTAGTAATATTGAGGATGTCCCATTTATCTGTTTTTATTTCATTGCTTGTGTTTTGTGTTTAAAGTTCATGAAACCATTTGCTAATACAACATCTTGTGGAAGTTTCCCTAAATTATCTTCCAAGATCTTTGCTCTCTTGGTTCTTATATTTATATCTTTGATCCATTTTGAGATAAAATTTGTATAAGGTGTGAGATATTCCACTCAAAATATTTTGGATATTGATATCTATTTGAGTGGGCTTGGTTACCTGACCAAATTTCAGTTGACTGTATTTGTGGAGATCTATATTGAAACTCTCATTTCAGTTCCTTTTGTCAGTATATATATCCTTGTGCCAATACCATGCAGTTTCTTTCCTCGTTTTATCTTCTTTTTAATTATTATTATTTTTAAAAACATACTTAAATTACATAAATCTTACTTTAAAAATGTAGGAGATTCCCATATGCCCCACTCCCTACCACTCCCACACTTTCCCACATTAACAAAATCTTTCATTAGTGTGGTACATTTATTAAAATTGATGAACACATATTGGATCATGGCCACTAAGTGTGGATTATAGATTATACTATAGTTTATTTTTTAATACTTTTTTTTCTTATTTTTAAAATATACTTAGATTACATAAATGTTACACAAAAATTATAGGGATTCCCATATGCCTCACCTCCCACACCTCCCACATCATCCCACATAAACATCTTTCATTAGTGTGGCACATCACCTGCAATGGATATACACATTCTGGGGCTTTGCCACTAAGCATGGACCATAGTTCACTTTGTAGTCACACTCTCTCTCACACAGTTCTGCATGTTATATGCTGATGTAAAATGGCCTGTATCTGTTGTTCCAATGCCACTCATGATAATTCCCAAGTCCTGAAAAATCCCCTGTATTCCAATTGCTTTTCCCTCTCCCTGCCCCCAAAGTGTCCATTGTCCACTGGCTCCACATTAATGTTGTAATTTCTTCCATTACTTGAATCGTAATATGTCTATAACAGAATACCAGTAAGTCCACTCTAGTACATAGCTCTCCCCCCAATCCTGAGGAGTCTGGAATGGTGATGTCCACTCCACTTCCAAGTGAGAGGGGGCTTATATCCCATGGATAAGATGAATGGGATTATCCTGCCTGCAGCTGCAGACTCTCTCCATTCCCTGGGATGGCCATTGTCCATCATCATTTCCCTGCCAGGTGTCCTGGGTGAGTTCACTGAGCTGTAGATTAGTAGTTGTAGCTGAGATTCCAGGCCCAGCAGGCACATGGACAAGCCCAAGACTCCAGTCTCTGGAAGTACACTTACAAACTCCAGCACCACATATAATTTTGAATATAAGTGACTGATGCACCTTGTGCAGGGAGGACATATTTTAGTCCACTCTGTCACTCTTAGGAACACAGATTCCAAAGTAAGCCCCACAGATAAGGTGCTAAACTCAGGAGCTATCTGCCCTGATATAGGACCAGGGTGTCTCCAGAGCCCTCAGGAGCCCTTATATTTGTGGTGATATCCACATTGGAAACCTATAAGGTCCTACTGAAATGTGAATAAGTGTTACCTCTGGGATTACCTTCCAACTCACTTTGAAGTCTCTTAGCCATATGAACTCATTTGTCTTTACCTTTTCCCACTTTTATTCAAGTTCTTTTTCCAATCATATTGCCAGTTGATACTAGGTAGTAATCCCTCATTGCCAGTGAGGCTCATCCCTGTGAGTCATGTCCCACTCTTGGAGGAAGGTAATGCATTCATATGCTGAGTTTGGCTTAGAGAGAATCCACATTTGAGCAACAAGGAGGCTCTCAGGAGGCAACCCTTAGGCACACCATAACAATAGGCTAAGTTTCAGACTCATGAGCAAAGACTTGTAAGACTAGTCATCAATAACAAGAGCCCATCAGTGGACCATCCTTCTTAGCTGGACACTGCCCCTGCACTGGGGAGACTGTTGCTGCTCCCTTGGAGAATGTGGCAGAGCTCTCCAGGCTGGGAATTCAGTATTCTCTCATTTATTGAGTTATTCTCCACCCACTGTGACTATGCCCCATGAGCATTTGAAAAATTTTATATACCTTTATGTATGTTCAGGTGAACTTCCTCCCATGAAACCCCCATCACTGACACCCCCCACCAATGATCCTCTCCCACCCCAGTTGTAACCCTTCTGTGATCCAAAGCTTCCTTAAGGGTAAAGCCAATATAATAGCCAAATTCAATTAATATGAAAATGAAATGATAATTATAAGTTAAATATAAGAGATAAAATACATGAAAACTTTAAAAAATTATAAATAAAAAATTAAAGGATTGGGATATTCAAGAATTGGGAAAAAGAAATTAAAAAAATTTTTTTCTTGACATTTTGTCCCTTTTATCCCTGCAATACCAGGTGTCCAGTCTGTACCATGGCACATTCCCCCTCTCACTCCCCAGTGTCTCACTATTTTTCATTTAATTTTCAAATAAGTTTTAGGTCACAGCAAAGTCACACACAGAATACAAGAGACTCTCATATACCCAACCTCCTCCCCCTTTCCTCATCACGTATTAAAATATTTATGTATGTGGATGGTAGCATTGTTATAACTGTTTTACAGATAGT
The DNA here is from genome assembly GCA_026826555.1 of Tolypeutes matacus. Classification (NCBI taxonomy): domain Eukaryota; kingdom Metazoa; phylum Chordata; class Mammalia; order Cingulata; family Chlamyphoridae; genus Tolypeutes; species Tolypeutes matacus. The sequence goes on along the minus strand of JAKSZT010054364.1, from coordinate 463,495 downwards.
GAAACTTAGCCATTAAATATTGCCAATGGTTTACAGTTTGGTTTACATTTCAGACCCTACATTTTATACATTTTGATGATATTTACCATGTCCTCTGTCCATCACTGTAAGGTAATGAAAAACATTTCCATGGACCACTAAATACCCCCTGTTTGATCTATTCTGTTTCTCCCTCACCATTCTCCTGGGGTCTATGATGACCCCCAGACTTAACTCTTTGAATGACAAGATTCATAGTTTCATGCAACAAGAGGTTTTGACACACTGGTTTGTCCTCCCCTATTAGGAACCATACTTGCTCATAAGAGTCTCCCACCTGTTTCTGGACAAATGGGCCCTCCCAAAAATGGGAGTCCATCTCCTTCCAGCTCATTGTGTGGGTCTCCACAAACTGATACAACACATTATGACAGGATGAACACTCACACACTCCCTAGAAGCCTGCCCCAGATGAGCCCTGTCCTGAATGCCCCCCCAACAAATACCCTATATCAGTGACACTTCCTTGTCATATTTCAATAAGATCATTCCTACCTCTGCACTTTCAACCTCATACCCAAGTGTTCAACTGGTCCCTATCCCATCTCCTCCCCCCCAGGATATTGGGTATTCTAACCCACCCTTCCCAATCTACCCACTTGTCAACCCTGCACACAAACAAAATAATATCCCTACCCACCTGTCCTATGCCTTCAATATGCAACTACACTCTAACACTTTACCATAGATTATGACCATATGGGTGATGGCTCACAACCTTCTCTTCTATTCTTTTTCTTCTAAACCTATCCTTCAGACAATGTTTCTTGGAGACTGCTTAATTTCCTTAATTCATATCAGTGAGGTCACGTAATGCTCATCCTTCAATGCCTGGCTTGTTTCACTCAACATAAGGTCTTACAGGTTCATCCATGTTATTGTGTTAGCACTTTATTCCTTCTAACAGCTGAGTAATATCCCATTGTATGTATGAACCACATTTTGTTTATCCATTCATCTGTTGATGGGCATCGGGGTTGATTCCACCTTTTGGCAATAGTGAACAATGTCGCTATAAACACTGGTGTGCATATGTCTGTTCGTGTCTTTGCTTTCAATTCTTCTGGGTATATACCCAGCAGTGGAATAGTTGCATCATACAGATTATCTAGTTAGTTTTTTGAGGAATGGCCACACTGTCCTCCACAGTGACTGGACCATTCCACAATCCCACCAGCAATGGATGAGGGTTCCCATTCCTCCACATTCTCTCCAACACTTGTATTCTGCTCTTTTGTTAAAAGGTTCCAGTCTAATGGGTGTAAGATGGTATCTCATTGTAGTTTTGATTTTTCCTTTTTATTTTCTTGATAATGTCCCTTCAGGAGATCCCATTTATCTTTTTTTTTTTTTTTTCTGCTCGTGCTCTGGGTATGAAGTTCAAGAAACATTTCCTATCACAAGGTCCTGTAGATGCTTCCCTACACTATCTTCCAAGGTCTGTATGGTCTTAGCTCTTATGTTTAGATCTTTGATACATCTTGAATTGATTTTTGTATAAGGTGTGTGATAGTGTTCTTCTCTCATTCTTTTAGATATGGATATCCACTTCTCCAAGCACCACTTGTTGAAGATGCCATTCTCTCCCACCTGAGTTGGCTTGTTAGCCTTGTCTAATATCAGATGACTGTATATGTGGGGATTTATACCAGAACTCTAAATTCAGTTCCATTGTTCAGTATATATATCCTTGTGCCAATACCATGCAGTTTTGAGCACTGTAGGTTTGTAGTATGTTTTAAAGTCAGGTAATGTGATACCTCCAACTTCATTTTTCTTTTTCAATATGTATTTGACAATTCAGGGCCTCTTACACTTCCAAATATATTTTGTAGTTAGTTTTAAGTTCCTTAAAAAATAATTTGTTGATTTTTATTGAGATTGCATTAAATCTGTAGATTAGTTTGAGCAGAATAGACATCTTGATGATGTTTAGTATTCCTATCCATGAACAGGGAATATTCTTCCATTTATTTAAGTCTTCTTTTATTTCCTTTAACAGTGTTGTGTAGTTTTCCGTATATAAGTCCTTTACACCTTTAATTAAATTTATTCCTAGTTATTTGATTCTTTTACTTACTATTGGAAATGGTATTTTTTTTTCTTGATTTCCTCCTCAGATTACATGTTATTGGTGTACAGAAATGCTACTCTTTTATGATCATTGATCTTATAGCCTGGGAGTTTACTGAGCTCCTTTCTAATTTCTAGAAATTTTATTGTAGATTTCTTAGGGTTTCTAAATATAGGATCATGTCATCTGCAAATAATGGAATTTTTAATTCTTCTTTTCAATTGGGATGCTTCTTATATCTTTTTCCTGCCTCAGGGCTCGAGCAAGTACTTCTAAGACAATGTTAAATAGGAGTGGCGATAGTGACCATCCTTGTCTTGTTCCCGATCACAGAGGGAAGGATTTTAAGACTTCACCATTGAAGATGATGTTAGCTTTGGGTTTTTCATATATACCCTTTATCATATTCAGAAAGTTTCCTTCTATTCCTATCTTTTGCAGTGTTTTTATCAGGAAAGGGTGCTGTATTTTGTGAATGCTTTTTCTTCATCTATAGAGATGATCATGTGACTTTTTTCTTTCAATTTGTTTATGTGGTGTACTGTATTGATTGATTTTCTTATGTTGAACCATCCTTACATACCCAGGATGAAATCCACTTGGTCATGGTGTATAATTCTTTTGATATGTTGGTGAATGCAATTAGCAAGTACTGTGTTGAGGATTTTAGCATCTAGGTTCGTTAGAGAAATTGGTCTGTAATTTTCCTTGCTTATGGTATCTTTGTTTGGCTTTGGTATGAGGTTAATGTTGGCATCATAGAATGAGTTAAGCAATGTTTCTTCTACTTCTATTTCTTGGAAGAGCTTAAGTAGGATTGGTGTTAACTCTTTTAAGGTTGTTTGGTAGAATTCAGCTGTGAAGCTGTCTGGTCCTGGGCTCTTCTTAGTTGGGAGGTTTTTGATGACTGAGTCTATCTCTTTACTATTAATTGGACCGCAGAGTTCATCAATTTCTTCTTTCATCAAAATAGGCTGTTTGTAAGTTTCTAGGAATTTATCCTTTCCCTCTAAATTATCATTCTTGTTGGCATATAATTTTTCAAAGTCTCTTCTTATGATACTCTTTACTTCTGTGGGGTCAGTAGTGATAACCCCTTTTTCATTCCTCATTTTGCATATTTGCATTTGCTCTCTCTTTTTCTTTGTTAGTCTCGCTAAGGGTTTCTCAATTTTATTGATCTTCTCAAAGAACCAGCTTTTGGTTTTGTTTATTTTTTCTAGTGCTTTCTTATTTTATATTTCATTTAGTTCTGCTCTAATCTTTGGTATTTCCTTCTTTCTACTTCCTTTGTGGATCGTTTGTGGTTGTTTTTCCAATTCCTCCAGGTGTGCAGTTAGGTCTTCAATTTTAGCTCTTTCTTCTTTTAAATATATGCATTTATGGCTATGAACTTTCCTCTCAGTACAGCTTTGCCTGTATACCATAGGTTTTGATATGCTGTGTTGTCATTTTCACTCATTTCAAGGTGGTTACTGATTTCTTTTGAGATTTCCTCCTTGACCCACTGTTTGTCTAAAAGTGTGTTACTTAACTTCCATATCTTTGTGCCTAATCTGGTTCTCTGGCTCTTACTCATTTCCAATTCCATTCCATTGTGGTCAGAGAAATTACTTTGTATATTCTCAATCTTTCTGAATTCATTGAGAGTTGTTCTGTGGCTTAGCATTTGGTCTATTTTGGAATATGATCCATGTGCACTTGAGAAGAATGTATATCCCACTGTATTTGGGTATAGCATTCTGTATATGACTATTAGGTTCAGGTCCTCTAATGTATTCTTGTTTCTTTGTTTGTTTATATATTTATATTTTTTTTACATTTTAAAAGATCCTTAGATTACATAAAGATTATACAAAAATCACAGGGATTCCCATGGTCCCCACCTCCCACATCTCCCATAACCTCCTACATAAACATATTTCATTAGTGTGACACATCACCTGCAATGGATATACACATCATGGGGCTTTGCTGCTAAGCATGGACCATAGTTCACATTGTAGATGACACTCTCTCCCAAAGAGTTCTGCATGCTTTATGCTGATGTATAATGGCCTATATCTGTCATTGTAATGTCACTCAGAATAATTCCCAAGTCCTGAAAAAGCCCCTGTATTAAAACTGCTTTTCCCTCACCCTGCCCCAAAAGTATCCAGTGGCCACTGGCTCTACCTCAATGTGGCAATTTTTTTCATGGCTTCAATCACAATATGTGTACAACAGAATACCAGTAAGTCCACTCTAGTACATAGCTCTTCTCCCAATCCTGAGGAATCTCATATGGTGATGTCCACCCCACCTCCAAGTGAGAGGGGGCTTATATCCCATGGATAAGATGGATGGGATTATCCAGCCTGCAGCAGCAGACTTTCTCCATTCCTTGGGTTGTCCGTTGTCCATCATCATCTCATTGTCAGGTGATTTGGGTGAGTTCATTGAACTGTATAGTAGTAGTTGCAGTTTCACTGAGATTCCAGGCACTGTTGACACATGGGGAGGCCAAAGCCCCAGTCTCTGGAACAGCACCATATAAACTTTTGAATGGGAGGGACTAATGGACCATGTGCAGGGAGGACTTACTTGAGTCTAACTCTGTCACTCTCAGGAGCACAGATTCCAAAGTATAACCCACTGATAAGGCATCAATCTCTGGATCTATCCCCTCTTATATAGGCCCTAGGGGTCTCCAGAACCCTCAGGAACCCCTCTGTGTGGTGTGATATCCACTTTGGTGTTCTATGATATCCTACTGAGGTGTGCGTATGTGTTATATCTGGGATGACCTCCCAACTCTCTTTGAGGTCTCTTAGCCATATGAACTCATTTGTCTTTACCTTTTGCCCCTTCTATTCAAGGTCTTTTCTCAGTCATATAGTGAGTTGGCACTTGGCATTACTCCCTCATTGCCAGGGAGGCTTATCCCTCGAAGTCATGTCCCACACTGGGGGGAAGATAATGCATTCATATGCTGAGTTGGCTTAGAGAGAGACCACATTTGAGCAACAAGGAGGCTCTCAGGTGGCAACCTTTTGGAACCCCATAACAGTAGGCTAAGTTTCAATTACAAGAGCAAAGACTCATAAGGCTAGTCATCAATAACAAGAACCCATTAGTGGACCATCCTCTTTTGCCAGACACTACTCCTGCTATCAGGGGACTGTTTCTGCTCCCTTTGAGAATGTGGCAGAGCTCTCCAGGCTGGGAATTCAGTATTCTCTCATTTATTGAGTGATTCTCCACCCACTGTGGCTATGCCCCACCCCTTGATCATTGGAACAATTTTATATATCTTTCATGTATATGCAGGTGAATTCCTCCCATGAAACCCCATCCCAGACACTCCTCCAACAATGATCCTCCCTGCCCCCATCATAACCCTTCTGTGATCTAAACCTTCCTTGAAGATGAAGCCCATATAATAGCCAAATGCAATTAATAGGAAAATGTAGTAATAATGATAAGTTTAAATGTAAGAGATAGAATACATGGAAACTTAAAAAAAAACCTAAAAATAAAATTAAATTAAAGGATTGAGATATACAAAAAAATAGTAAAAAACAAAAAAAAAATTAAGAAAATTAAACATTTTTCCTTTTATCACTTCATTATCGGGTGTCCAGTCTGTAACATGGCACCTTCCCCCTCTCACTTCCCCAGTGTCTCCCAAATTTTCATTTAATTTTCAAAGAAGTTTTAGGTCACAGCAAAGTCACATACAGAATACTAGAGACTCTCATATACCCAACTTCCTTCCCCTTTTCTCACCCCATATTAAAACCTTTTTGTATGTGGATGTTAGCATTGTTATTACTGCTATGCAGTTAGTGAAACATAGCTACTAAACATTGTCAATGATTTACAGTATAGTTTACAAATTACATGACATAGTTTAATAATTTTTGATGATATTTACCATGTACTGTGTCCATCACTATAAGGTAATGTAAAACATTTCCACTGACCACTAAATACCCCCTGTTTGAATTTTTCTGTTCCTTCTTCCCCATCCCCCTGGGGCACATGACACCCGCCTGTCTTGACTCATTGGATGAAAAGATTCATAATTACATTCAACAAGAGGTCTTGACAAGCTGATTGTCCTCCCCTATTAGGATCCACCCTTCCTCCAAGAGACAACCACCTGTCTGTTTCTGGTGAATCGGTCCTCCCAAAGATGGGGCGTCATCTCCTTCCCACTCACCGTGTGGGACTCCACTCCCTGACACAACACATTATGACAAGATGAACACTCACACACTCCACAGAAGCTTACTCCAGATGCACCCCTTCTTGAATGCCCCCCCAACCTACACCCTAAACTAGTGACCCTACCTTGTCATAATGCCATAAAAGCATTCCCACTCCTGCACTTTCAACCTCATACCCACAAATCCCCTGTTCACCTGGTCCCTCTCCCATCTCTTCCCCCAGTATCCTGGGTATTCCAACCTGCCCTTCCTAATCTACTCACTTGTCAACCCTGCACCACCAAACCCAGTAATATCACTACCCACCTGTCCTATCCTTCAATATTCAACTATACCCTATCAATCTCTGGATCTATCCCCTCTATCACTTCACCACAGATTATGTCCATATACATGATGGCTCACAACCTTCTTTTCTCTTTCTCTCTCTTGTTAACCTATCTTTTAGACAAGGATTCTCAGAGACTGCTCACTTTCCTCAATTCAAATCAGTGAGGTCATGTACTGTTCATCCTTCAATGTCTGGATTGCTTCACTCAACAGAAGGTTTTCAAGATTCATTCATGTTATTCCATGTGTTAGGACTTTATTCCTGCTAACAGCTGAGTAATATTACATTGTATATATGTATGATATTTTGTTTATCCATTCAACTGTTGATGGGCACCGGGGTTGATTCCAACTTTTGGCAATAGTGAACAATGCCACTATGAGCAATGGTATGCATATAACTGTTCGTGTCTTTCCTTTCACTTCTTCTGGGTATATACACAACAGTAGAATTGTTAGATCATATGGAAGATCTATTCTTAGTTTTCTGAGGAATGGCCACACTGTCCTCCACAGTGGCTGGACCATTCCACAATCCCACCAGCAGTGGGTGAAGGTTTCTATTCCTCCACATCCTCTACAACACTTATAGTCTGCTATTTTTTTAAAAGCAGCCATTCTGATGAGTGTAAAATGGTATTTCATTGTAGTTTTGATTTGCATTTCCCTAATAGCTAGTGACATTGAGCATTTTTTCATGTGTTTTTTAGTCATTCATATTTCTTTCTTGGAGAAGTGCCTTTACAGGTCACTTGCCCATTTTTAAAATGGGTTGTTTGTCTTTTTATTTTTGAGGTATAGGATGTCTTTATATATGAAGGATATTAAGCTCCTATCAGATATATGGTTGTCAAATATTTTCTCCTATTGGTAGCCTGCTTTTTTATTGTCTTAATAATGTCCTTTGAGGTGCAGAAGTTTTTAATTTTGAGAAGATCCCATTTATCTATTTTTTTCTTTTGCTGCTCGTGTTTTGGATGTGAAGTTCATGAAACCGTTTCCTATCACAAGGTCATGTAAATGCTTCCCCACATTATCTTCCAAGGTCTTTATGGTTTTGGCTCTTATATTTAGATCTTTGATTCATCTTGAGTTGATTTTTGTATAAGGTGTGAAATGGTATTCCTCTCTCATTCATTTGGATATGGATATCCAGCACTCCATGCACCACTTGTTAAAAAGCCATTCTTTCTCCCAATGATTGGCCTTGGTGTCCTTGTTGAATATCAGATGCCTTTATATGCAAGGATCTATATTAAAACTCTCAATTCACTTCCATTGGTCAGTATGTCCCTCCTTGTGCCAATATCATACAGTTTTGAGCACTGTAAATTTGTAATATGTTTTAAAGTCAGGTAGTGTGATACCCCCAACTTCATTTTTCTTTTTCAATATGTCTTTGGTGATTTGGGGCCTCTTACCTTTCCAAATATATTTTTCAGTTAGTTTTTCCAGTTCCTCAAAAAATGCAGTGTTCATTTGTATTGGCATTACATTAAATCTGTAGATTAGATTGGGTAGGATAGACATCTTGATGGTATTTAGCCTTCCTATCCATGAACTGGGAATATTCTACAATTTATTTAAGTCTTCTTTGATTTTCTTTAACAGATGTTAGCTTTGGGTTTTTCATATATACCCTTTATCATATTCAGAAAGTTTCCTTCTATTCCTATCTTTTGCAGTGTTGTTTTCAGGAAAGAGTGCTGTGTGATTTCCATTTTCATTCCATCGTGGTCAGAGAAATTACTTTGTATAATCTCAATCTTGCTGAATTCATTGAGAGGTGTTGTGTGGCCTAACATGTGGTCTATCTTGGAGTATGACCACGTGCACTTGAGAATGTAAATCCTGCTGTATTTGGGTGTAGTGTTCTGTAAATGTCTATTAGGTCCAGGTCCTCTAATGTATTGTTCAAAGTCTTTGTTTGTTTATTGATTCTCTGTCTAGATGTTCTGTATAATGGTGGCAATGGTGTATTAAAATCCCCCACTATAATTGTAGAGGGATTTATTTCTCCACTTCAGTTTTCCTGGGTGTGCCTCATGTATTTTGTGGCATGCCAATTTTCCATAAATGTTTATGATTGTTCTCTCTTCTTGAGTGATTACCCCTTTTACTAATATATAGTGTTCATCTTTCTCTCTTACAATAATTTTGAATTTAAAGTCTATTTTGCCTCATATTACGATAGCTACTCCACCCTTTTTGGCTACTGTTTGCTTGTAAAATAGTTTTCCAGCCATTCACTTTCAGCCTAATTGAATCTCTGGGTCAAAAGTGGGGTTCTTGTAGACAGCATATAGATGGATCATATTTCCTTGTCCATTCTGCCAGTCTGTGTCTCTTGAGTGGTGATTTTAATCCATTAATATTCAGTGTTATTACTTGCAATGGATTTCTTACTTCAGCCATATTTTCTTTGGGTTAATGTATGTCATATGTTGTTTTTATTTATCTTTTTCTCTTTTTAGTTGTTTTTACTCTCTCCTCTAACTCTCTTTCCTGTTTTTCCTTTCCACTTTTAGAAATCCCAATCCCTTTAGTACTTCTTGAAGTGCATGTTTTTTATTGGCATACACTTAATTTCTGTTTAACTGTGAATATTTTGAACTCGCCACCATTTTTGAATGCCAGTTTAGCTGGACAGAGAATTCGTGGCTGGAAGTTGTCTTTTTTGTTTTTGTTTTGTAATTTGATTTTGTCATACCACTGTCTTATTGCCTCCATGGTTTTAGATGAGAAATCATCACTTAAGTTTATTGTGCTTCCCTTGTATGTGATGGTTCACTTTTCTCTTGTGGCCTTGAATATTTTCTCTTTGTCTTGAGCATTGGAAATTTTGACAAATATGTGTCTTGGAGTTGGCCTGTTGGAATTTATATTGTTTGGGGTGTGCTGTGCTTCCTGGACATATACATCCATCTCTCTCAATAGGGTTGGGAAGTTTTCAGCAGTTATTTCCTTCAATCCTCCTTCTGTTTCCTTTCCCTTCTCTTCTCCTTCTGAGATGCCTTTAATGCATACATTTGTGCATTTTGTGTTGTCAGTTAAATCCCTGAGTCCCTGCTGGATTTTTTCTATCTTTTCATCTATCTATTTTGCTATCTGTTTGATTTCAGATGTATTGCTACCACATCACTAATTCTTTTTTCTGCCTGTTCAAATCTGCTGTTATGGAAATCCAGTGTCTTTTTAATTTCTTGGATTGTGCCATTGATCACCATCATATCTGTTATCTTTTTATGTATGTTTACATTTTCTTCAGTATGTTTTCCTGGTGTCTTCTTGATATTCTTAATCTCTTCCTTCACTTCATTAAGTTGGTCCATGATATTTTTTTGGAAAGTTTTATTAGTTCAATGTTCTGCATCTTTTCCTGGTTTTTAGTTTGTTCATTGGGCTGGTCCATATCTTCCTGTTTCTCAGTATGGTTTATAGCTTTTTGTTGCCCTCTAGTCATCATTTTATCTTGATGAGTTTATTCAGTTGATTAGCTTCTCTCTCTGCTCTAGAGTTTTATTTAGCTGGTGGTTCTGTGTGTGTGTTAAGTTTTCTCTTTGAGACATTGTTCTTCTTTCTTTATTTCCTTGCTCCTTTCTATGTTCCCTTGAAGGCAAAAGATTAGGGCCAGAGGAATCAAAAGATGTGAGAAAGGAAAAAGGATAATAGTAATATTGATAAAAATTAGAATAGGGGCCATTAAGACTTAGTAAAAGACTTAGTAAAATACTCAATTCATGTAGGCAGTGTAGAGTAATAGGGAAAAAAGTGGAGTACCGACTGGGAAACCAAATAGATGAAAATATAGAAAAAATAGAGTAAAGAAAGGGCTGTAAGGAAAAAGTTAATAATAATAAAAAAGAAGAAAATGGAATACATAGAATAGAAATTGACACCCTTAAGTTGTGGGCAAATGAAAAAAACGTGGTATGTAAGAACCATAACAGAAAGCAGAAGGCAGAAAGATGAAGGAAGGAAAAAGATAGCATTGGGAGACAAAATCAATATAGACAGAGGATGGTAAATCATGGAAGAAGAAGCACAGCAAAGAAGAACCAAGATAGCAGCACCTATTTAAAAAAAAAATGAAAGAATAAAGAAGAGGGTTGAGGAAAGAGGAAAGAAAAGCAAGAGACAACAAATAAACAGAGAAAAACCAAACAACCACACAAGCAAGCAGTCAAACAAATCTAAGGAAGAATTGTGTTTCTTCTTGGGCCCTTGTGGAATCTCTCAGCCTGCTTGTGTTCATCAATCAATTGCCCTGCAAGGTTCTATCTGCAGGTTTTGAGTCAGATTTTAGCGATTAAACTAAGTTTTTAAATAATTATTATTTTTTATTCTTTAAAGTGACTGTTTTTTGTTTGTTTGTTTGGTTGTTTGGTTTTTTGGTGAAGTAAGGGACCCAAAATAAGTCCTCTTCTAGACCACCCCTTTCACTGAGGGGACCTAAATAGGCTCGTGGAAACTAATCAAGCACTTCCCACTTCTTGACCTCCCCAGGGGACCTGAAGTTCTGATGCTTGTCAGTGAAGAATGATAAAATTGACTGACGCTGTTCCCTCTGGAGCCAAGCCTCAGTATCACTTGGCTTTTGGGTAAATCAGTCTTCCTCAGTAGATTCGCCTCTCCCTTCAGTGTGCCACTACTTCAAACCAGATTATCTGCTCCCCAAAGCTATGAGGGATTCCAGGCAGCCAAATCCACAAAAAGGAAACCCCTCTCCAACTTCTGTCAGAACCCTCTCACTCTCAGAGAATGCTCCCTTTCACCAGGTTGCCAGTGGGTATTGGTGCATATCCCTGGACAGTTAGGTAAATCAAACTTCCTCAGCAGATTCCTCAGTGGTGACACTCCCCTCAACCTGGTGCCCCTTCAAGCAAGCTATTTTGTTCCCCAAAGCTGCAATGGGTTCCAGGCAACCAAATCAAAGAAAGAAAACCCCTATCAATGCATGACCTGAACCTTCCCACTCTCAGAGAATGCTCCCTCTCACTGGGCGTAGCTCAAACCAGCCTTTTGCCCTGAGGGTGTGGCTCAGCCATCTGTGTCAACCACCACAGGCAGGGGAAAATCTCATGAATCTTTCCCGAGCAATCCACCTCACCATCCAGCTCCCTCCAGTTTGATGTCCCCAGGATTCTCACTCTGTGCACCCCCAGCACAGTTCCCCCTGGCCAGACCCTGTCCCCATCAGCCATCCTCAGTGAGTGAGTCAGCAAGTGCCCTCTTAAACTGATGTCATCTTGCCCTCCCTCTAATGTACTTTTAAGAATCTTTGTTTCTTTATTGATTCTCTGCCCATCTTTTTCTGTTACAGTAGTTTAGCATTTAAAGTCTATTTTATCCTATATTAATATAGTTACTCCCACACTTTTTTAGTTGATATATGCTTTTATAATTGTTTTCCAGCCATTCACTTTCAGCCTCATTCAATCCCTGGATTTAAGGTGGGTTTCTCGTAGACATCATATTGATGGATCATATTTCCTTATCTATTATGCCAATCTGTGTCTCTTGACTGGTGAGTTTAATACATTAATGTTCAGTGTTATTTCTATCAACAAATTTCTTACATCAGCCATATTTTCTTTTGCGTTTATGTATGTCATATGTTGTTTTATTTCTCTTTTTGTCTTTTTAGTTGTTCTAAAACTCTCCTCCTACTCTCTCTCACCTGATTTTCCTTTCAATCTGCAGAACTTCCTTTAGTATTTCTTGAACTACAGGTTTCTTATTGGCATACTCACTTAATTTCTGTTTATCTGTGAATATTTTGAACTCGCCATCATTTTTGAATGCCAGTTTTGCTGAATAGAGACTTCATGGCTGGAAGTTTTTTTTTTTCTTTTAGCACTTTGACTATGTCATACCAATGTCTTTTTGCCTCCATGGTTTCAGATGAGAAATCAGCATTTAATCATTTCATGCTTCCCTTGTATGTGATAGATCTCTTTTTTCATGTTGTTTTCAGTATTCTCTCTTTGCCTTAAGCATTGTCAAATTGACAAGTATATGTCTTAGGCTAGTCCTTTTAAAATGTATGCAATTTGGGGTATGCTTCAATTCCTGGGAATGTAGTCCATGATCTTCAATAGAGTTGGGAAATTTTCAGCCATTATTTCCTGTAACACACCTTCTTCCCCCTTTTTCTTCTCTTCTTCTGGGATGCCTGTAATGCATATCTTTGTGCATTTCAGATTGTCATTCAAGTCCCTGGGTCCCTGATGGATTTTTAATCTTTTTATCTATCTGTTTTACTATCTATCTGATTTCAGATGTGCTGTTTTCTACATCACTAATTCTTTCCTCTGCCTGTTCAAATCTGCCTTTATGTTCTTCCACTGTATTTTTCTTTTCTTGCATTGTGTCATTCATCATCACCATATCCATTTTATGTATGTTTACAATTTCTTCAGTAGGTCCCCCCAGCATCTTCTTTTTTTTAAAGATTTATTTATTTATCCCACCCTTGTTTGCTCTCTGTGTCCATTCACTGTGTTTTCTTCTGTGTTCACCTGTCTTCTTTTTAGGTGGCACCAGGAACCGATTTTGCAACCTTCTGGAGTGGGAAAGAGGTGCTCAAAATCTTGCACCACCTCAGCTCCCTGGTCTTTTGTGTCTCTTATTGACTCTCTTCGGTGTCTCTTTTTGTTGTGTCATCTTGCTGTGCCAGCTCTCTGTGTGGACCAGCACTCCATGTGGGTCAGCACTACTGAGTGGCCCAAAATTCCTGTGTGGGTAAGCACTCCTTCATAGGTCAACACTCTGCATGGGCCAGCACTCCATGTGGGCCACCTCACCATGTGGGCTAGGTTGCCTTCACCAGGAGGCCTCAGAAATCAAACCCTGGACCTCCTATAGGGCAGACAGAAGCCTAATCACTTGAGCCACATCCACTTCCATCTCCCAGTGTCTTATTATCCTTAATCTCTTCCTTCATTTCATTATGTTAATTCATGACATTTGTTTGTATTTCTCTGATTAGTTGTTCCATGTTCTGGAACATCTCTTGTTTTTTTTTTAAATTTGTTCATTAAACTTGGCCATGTATTCCTGTTTCTTAGTATGACTTGTAATTTTTTGTTGTTGTCTAAGCATCTGTTTGTCTTGCTGAGTTTATTAGGTTGGTTAGCTTTTTTTTTCCTACTCTAGGTTTTTAATTGGTGTGTGTATGTGTGTGTGTGTGTGGGAGGTAAGGTTTCACTTTGACTCTTCATTCCTCTTATGCTATTACTTTGCTGTTGTCTATGTTCCCTTGAAAAAAGTAGAACAGGGAAAAAGAGATAAAAAGAGATAAAGAATAATAGCAATAATAATAAAAAGGTAGAAGAGGAGCCATACAATACATAGGAAAATAAATAATTAACACGTGTAAAAAATCATAAGAAGTACAGAGGAATGTGGATAAAAAAGTCATATAGAAAATATGAAAGGAGAAACAAAAGAAGTAATAACATATAGAATGTATAAAAAGACCAGAATGATGAGGAGAGGAAAAGAAATAAGAATAAAGAAAACAAAAGCAAAAAAAAAAAAAGAAAAAGGAAATAAAACAGAGAAAAGAGAGAGAGAAATAAAAAAAAAAAATTAAGACCAAACAAAAAAAGATGGAATGAAAGCTAAACAACAGAAAACAGAATATAGAAAAATGAAGGGAAGAAAAGAAATAATGAAGGTAGAAAAAAAAATGATTTAAAAAGGGGGTGAAACCAAGAAAGGAGAAACAACAGAAAATAAACATAATAGTAGCAGCTAAAGAAAGAAAAAGACAAAACAGTATTCCCTCTTAGACCCCTAATGAGCTTCTCAATCTGCCGGTGTTCATCAATCAGTAACCCTGTATGCTGACCTCTGAGATAATGTACTGGGCTTTACCTAGTAAAATAAAGGGGAAAAAAAGGAACTTAAAAATATAACAGATCTAAGAAAACCTATAATAAAAAGAATGCCTTTATGTTCCCAGTCTTAAGGTATCACCTGGATGCTTGACAAGTCAGTGGATCCCTTCTCCACTTCTATATGGACACTGTGGAATTGAATCACAGACCTCTTATATGCAAGGTAGGAATTCCTCCACTGAGCTAAACTGTCTCCTTATGTTACTCAGCCTTCAGAAAGCTATCTACCTCCTTCCCCCCAGGCATTTTAGAATACAGTTTGCCAGAATCCTGCTGATTAGTTGCCTTTCCTGCCTCCTTTCTAATCCAGTTCATATATTTCCCTGGGCAGCTGGGTGTGACAACCTGCCTGAGCAGATACCCCTGCTCTCCCCCTGTTTGTTCAGTATCCCTTCTGAGATTCAAAGAGGGTTCAGTTGGCCAAACTCATCACAGAAAACAACTGTCTACCCTGTCATTCCCCTCTTCCTACCAGGGAATGCCCTTCCCAGTCCATTAGCATCAATGACTCAGGGGTTCCATCAAGCCTACTTGCTTTTAGGGTGGGGTATATGTGCCATTTCCAGCCACAGGTGCAAGCAACTCATGATTTTCCTTTGGCTTCTATATCTTTCCAGTACTCTCATAGATGACTCAGAGCACCTTCCCATTCTCTATATATCCAAAGCAACTCCTTTAGGTAAGTCCCTGCCTCCTCTCCATTTTTTTTTTTTTTTGTGAGAAGGTCAGATTCTGCCTACCTACTTCGAAGCCATTTTCTTTGAAGTCTCAGAGTTTTTTAAAGGATGTTTTTCAGGTTGAAATGATATCACTGTGCAGTTTTTTAAAATCTACATTTATTTGATATCCCTATTTAAAGTCATTTTCTATCTTCTGTCAAGCACAGATGTTTGTCACTTACATTTGCTTTTTGAGTTCCACATATTAACCATATTTTCAGCTATTTTTGTCAACTAAACTTTTCTTACTCATTGGTAAGTATTTCAGAGAAAAATTAATAAAATGAGTCCATTATTAAAATCTTTAACCACACAAACATTGTCACCTCATGCATACTTTCATAAACACATACACTCACATACTCATAGTCTCCTACATGTAATAGAAAAACAGTTGTCTAGATAGGTAGCTAGCAAGGTAGATAGATACAATAAATATGTATTCCAATATAAATTAATTGCAGTTGGCTTTATACATTTGTGATTGTTGGATCAACATGAAAATGAAATTAAATGTTATTGATCCACAGCAATATATCATGTTTTAAAATCAGCAATACAAAATAAAGAAGTAAAAATTTGGGAAAACTGAAATAAATAAATAATTATTACAAATCAGTTTCCATGTGCATATGAAACTAAGATTATATATAATTTAATAAATAAAATTAATATGATAAATAAATGGTAGCAATAATGGCAAATACCTAACAAATAAAATAATTAATATACTTGTCCTTTGTATTTATGTACTCAATACTTTCTTCTGAATATTAAAAATCATTCATGATTTCCAAAAGATGGAAACAACCCAACTGTCCATTAACTGGTGAGTAGATAAACAAAATGTGGTATATATATATACAAAAGAGTATTATGTTGCAGTAAGAAGAAATGAAATTGGGGCATATATAATAACATGGATGAATCTTGAAGGCATTATGCTAAGTGCAATAAGCCAGACACAAAAAGACAGATATTGCATCATCTCACTAATATGAACTACATACAAAGAATACCTGGGGAGAGAGGGGCCAAGATGGCATTAGTGTAGGAGGGCACACACAGCAAAATCCCAGAGCAAGGCGGATTGTGGATGAGGTCCTGCCCAGGGGTCTGTGCTGTGAACGAGTGGAGTGAGAAGCTTGGAACAGCTATCTGCATGGATCAATGGCGTGGACTGAATGGTAGAGATTCGTGAATTTTAAGCCTGCTGGTGGTGGTTGGCACAGATGGCTGAGCCCCGCAGTTAGGGAGAAAAAATAAAATAAAATAAAACCATCATTCTGAGCCATGAGCAGGGTGAGAAAGTTTTATTTTCTGGGGATCTGGTTGCCTGGCGCCCCTTGGACCTTGTGTGAACAGAACAACTGAGATAATCGGCACCCGGTGAACTGGAGGGGGGAATCTGGTCGGGGGATGGAGCTGATTTCCCTAGCAACCCAGGGATAAGACCTGGGCCACTGCGGAGCCAGGAAGAATGGACACTTCCCAAAAGAGGGAGGGTTCTGTTGGAGGACAGGGAAGGGTATTTTTTATTTTAAGACATCGATATGGCTGCCTGCACTGCCGATAGCTTTGGGGAGCAGATAAACCTACCTGAAGCAGCATCAGGCTGAGAGCAGACATGAATCTGCACTCAAACTGATTTACTTAGCAACCCAGTGATGCTCGAGCTCGGCTCCAGAAGGGGTGGAATCAGCTGTGTTTAGCACTCCACACTGACTAACATCAGAGCTACAGCTAACCTGGGGAGTCCAGAAAGTGGGACATGCTTGATTAATTTCCACGGGCACAGCTAGGGTCCTTCCGTAAGGGGGTTGATCTAGAGGAGGAATTATTTTGGGTCCTGCATTTGGCTTAAAAAAAAAGAAAAGTGAGGTCACCACAAAAATGAAAAATAAATTCTTTTTAATTTAGTTTAATAGCTAAAAGCTGCTTCAGGACCTGCACATAGAACCCTGTGGGGAAATTGATTGATGAACACAAATAGGTAGGAAGGATCCACATGGACCCTAGGGGAATCATTGACCCCCTTTAGCTCTGTTTGACTGCTTGCCTGTGTGGATCTTTGGTTTCTCTCTGTTTCTTTCTTGTCTCTTGCTTTTCTTCCCTCTTTTCTCCCCTTTTTTTTTTCTCCTATTTTTTTTTTTAAATTAGGTGCTGCCAGCTTGTCGCTTCTTTGCTGGGCTTCTTTTTCAGTAATTTCCCACTCACTGTATATATTGATTCTGTATTTCAAACTATCATTTATCCTTCCTGCATCTTTCTGCCTTCCGTTTTCTGTTGTGGATCTTAGAGACATTTTTTCATAGGCCCACAACTTAAGGGTGTCAATTTCTATTCCATCTATTTTGTTTTCTCCTTTTTTTAATTAGTATTATCTTTTTCACTTCAGACCATTCTTTACTATGTCTCTCCCTCCTAATAATTCTAGCCTTCTAAATCACTATATATATATATTCCTACATTTGTTTTCCCAGTCCATTGTAGGAACACCATATTTTTTCCTAGTACTATACATTGCCTACACAAGATAAATATTCATCTCATTAAGACTCATTTTGCACCTCTTTTAAATTTTATCAATATTACCATTATCCTTCTACCTTCCTTACATCTTTTGATTCCTCTGGCCCTAAACTTTTGCCTTCAAAGGAACATAGAAAGAGGGAAATAAAAGAAGAAGAAAATCTGCCAAAGAGAAAACTTAACTCACACGCAGAACCAACAGCTAAATAAAACCCTAGAGCATAGAGAAAAGCTAATTAACTGAACAAACCATTCAAGATAATATGATGACAAGAGGGCAACAGAAAAATACAAATGACTCTGAGAAACTGGAAAACATGGACCAGGCCAATGCACAAAATAAAAACCAGGAAGCAATGCAGAACATCGAACAACTAATCAAAGCTATACAAACAAATATCATGGACCAAATTAAAGAAATGAAGGAAGAGGTTAAGGATATAAAGAAGACACTGGGAGAACATACTGAAGAAATAGCTAACACGCCTATAACGGTAATGGATATGATGGCGAACAAAGGCACAAGTCAAGAAATGAAAAAGACACTGGACTCACATGGCAGTAGATTTGAACAGGCAGAGGAAAGAATTAGTGATATGGAAGACAATACAGTTGAAATCAAAGAGATTGTGGAACAGATAGACAAAAGAGAGAAAAAATCCAGCATGGTCTCAGGGAATTAACTGATAATACAAAATGTACAAACATACGCATTATGGGCATCCCAGAAGGAGAAGAGAAGGGAAAGGGAACAGAAGGAGTGTTGAAGGAAATAATGGCTGAAAAGTTCCCTACTCTATTGAAAGAGATGGATGTGCACATCCAGGAAGCAAAGTGCACCCAAATAGTATAAATCCCAACAGGCCAACTCCTAGACATATACTTGTCAAAATGTCCAATGCTCAAGACAAAGAGAAAATACTAAGGCAGCAAGAGAAAAGAGAACCATCACATACAAGGGAAGCACAATAAGATTAAGTGCTGATTTCTCAGCTGAAACCATGGAGGCAAGAAGACAGTGGTATGACATAGTCAAAACACTAAATGAAAAAATCTTCCAGCCACGAATTCTCTATCCAGCAAAATTGGCATTCAAAAATGATGGAGAGTTCAAAATATTCACAGATAAACAGCAATTAAGAGAGGATGTCAAGAAGAAACCAGCACTTTGAGAAATACTAAAGGAATCTCTACAAGTTGAAAGGAAAAAACAAAGGAGAGAGAGTTGGAGGAGAGTTTTAAAACAACTGAAAACTCAAAAAGAGAAACAAAACAACATATGACATACATTAACCCAAAGATAAAATGGCTGAAGTAAGAAATTTGTTACGAGTAATAACACTGAATGTTAATGGATTAAATTCACCAATCAAAAGACACAGATTGGCAAAATGGATAAGAAAATATGATCCATCTATATGCTGCCTACAAGAAACCCACGTTCAACCCAGGGATTCAAGGAGGCTGAAAGTGAATGGCCTGAAAACCATTTTACAAGCTAACAATAGCCAAAAAAGGGCAGTAGTAGCTATTCTAATATGAGAAAAAATAGACTTTAAATGCAAAACTATTGTAAGAGACAAAGATGGACACTACATATTAGTAAAAGGAGTAATCTCTCAAGAAGAGAGAACAATCATCAACATTTACGCACCTAATCGAGGTGCCTCAAAATACGTGCGGCAAACTCTGGAGAAACTAAGAGGAAAAATAAATTCCTCTACAATTATAGCAGGGGACTTCAACACACCACTATCATCATTAGACAGAACATCAGGGCAGAGAATCAATAAAGAAACTAATGCACTCAACAATACATTAGAAAATTTGGACTTAATAGACATATACAGAACACTACACCCACATACAGCAGGATTTACATTCTTCTCCAGTGCACATGGATCATACTCCAAAATAGACCACATGCTAGGCCACAAAACAACACTCAATGAATTCAGAAAGATTGAGATTATACAAAGTAATTTCTCTGATCACAATGGAATGAAGTTGGAAATCAATAAGGGCCAGAGAAACAGGTTAGGCACAAGGATATGGAAGTTAAACAACACACACTTAGACAAACAGTGGGTCAAAGAAGAAATCTCAAAAGAAATCAGTAACTACCTTGAAACTAATGAAAACAACAACACAACATATCAAAACCTATGGGATGCAGGGAAAGCAGTCCTGAGAGGGAAGTTAATAGCCATAAATTCATATATTTAAAAGGAAAAATGAGCTAAAATTGAAGACCTAACTGCACATTGGAGGAATTGGAAAAACAACAACAAACTAAACCAAAGGAAGTAGAATGAAGGAAATAACAAAGATTAGAGCAGAACTAAATGAAGTAGAGAATAAGAAAGCACTGGAAACAATAAACAAAATCAAAAGGTCGAGAATATCAACAAAATTGACAAACCCTTAGCCAGACTAACAAAGAAAAAGAGAGAACAGTTGTAAATACATAAAATAAGGAATGAGCAAGGTGATATCACTACTGACCCCACAGAAATAAAGAGTATCATAAAAGGATACTTTGAAAAATTATATGCCAACAAGAATGACAATTTAGAAGAAATGGTCAAGTTTCTAGAAACTCACAAACAGCCGACATTGATGAAAGAAGAAATAGATGAACTCAACAGTCCAATTACAAGTAAACACATAGACTCAGTCATTAAAACCTCCCAACGAAGAAGAGTCCAGGACCAGATGGCTTCACAGCTGAGTTCAAACAAATATTCTGGAAAGAATTAACACCAATTCTACTTAAGGTCTTCTAAAAAATTGAAGTAGATGGAATATTACCTAACTCATTCTATGAGGCCAACATTACCCTAATACCAAAACCAAATAAAGATTCCACAAGAAAGGAAAATTACAGACCAATTTCACTAATGAACCTAAATGCTAAAATCCTTAACAAAGTACTTGCTAATCGCATTCAAGAACATATCAAAAGGATTATACACCATGAAAAAGTGGGTTTCATCCCAGGTATGCAAGGATGGTTCAATATAAGAAAATCAATCAATATAATACACCACATAAACAGACTGAAAGAAAAAAATCACATGATCATCTTTATAGATGTCGAAAAAGCATTCGACAAAATACAGAACTCTTTCCTCATAAAAACACTACAAAAGATAGGAATAGATGGAAACTTTCTGAAAATGATAAAGGGTATATATGAAAAACCCAAAGCTAATATCATTTTCAACGGTGAAATCCTAAAAGCCTTCCCTCTGAGATCGGGAACAAGACAAGGATGCCCACTATCACCGCTCCTATTTAACATTGTCTTAGAAGTACTTGCACGAGCACTGAGACAAGAAAAGGACATAAAAGGCATCCAGATTGGAAAAGAAGAAGTAAAAATTTCATTATTTGCAGATGACATGATCCTATACATAGAAAGCCCTGAGAAATCGACAACAAGGCTTCTAGAACTTATAAAGGAGTTCAGTAATGTTGCAGGCTATAAGATCAATGCTCAAAAATCAGTAGCATTTCTATACACCAATAACCAGCAAACTGAGGAGGAAATCAGGAAAAAAATACCATTTACAATAGTAAACAAAAGAATCAAATACCTAGGAATAAATTTAACTAAAGATGTAAAGGACTTATATACAGAAAACTACACAACATTGTTAAAGGAAATCAAAGAAGACTTAAATAAATGGAAAAATATTCCCTGTTCATGGATGGGAAGACTAAACATCATCAAGATGTCTATCCTACCCAAACTAATCTACAGATTTAATGCAATCCCAATAAAAGTCAACACTATATTTTTTAAGGAACTGGAAAAACTAACCACAAAATATATTTGGAGAGGTAAGAGGCCCCGAATTGCCAAAGATATATTGAAAAAGAAAAATGAAGTTGGAGGTATCACATTACCTGACTTTAAAACATACTACAAAGCTACTGTGATCAAAACTGCATGGTATTGGCACAAGGATAGACCTACTGACCAATGGAACCGGATTGAGAGTTCTGATATAGATCCTCGCATATACAGTCATCTGATATTTGACAAGGCCACGAAACCCACTCAGCTGGGAGAGAGTGGCCTCTTTAACAAGTGGTGCTTGAAGAACTGGATATCCATATCCAAAAGAATGAGAGAAGACTACCATCTCACACCTTATACAAAAATCAACTCAAGATGGATCAAAGATCTAAATATAAGAGCCAAAACCATAAAAACCTTGGAAGATAATGTAGGGAAGCATCTACAGGACCTTGTAATAGGAAATGGTTTCATGAATTTCACACCCAAAGCACGAGCAGCAAGAGAAAAAATTGATAAATGGGATCTCCTCAAAATTAAAAACTTCTGCACCTCTAAGGATGTTATTAAGAAAATAAAAAGGCAACCTACCCAATGGGAAAAAATATTCGGCAACCATGTATCTGATAGGAGCCTAATATCCTGCATAGATAAAGAAATCCTTCACCTCGAAAATAAAAGGACAAACAACCCATATAAAAAATGGGCAAGTGACCTGAAAAGACACTTCTCCAAGGAAGAAATACAAATGGCTAAAAAGCACATGAAAAAATGCTCAACATCGCTTGCTATCAGGGAAATGCAAATCAAAACTACAATGAGATACCATCTTACACCCATCAGAATGGCAGCTATTAAAAAAACAGGAGACACTAAATCTTGGAGAGGATGTGGAGGAATAGGAACCCTCATCCACTGCTGGTGGGACTGTGGTATGGTCCAGCCACTGTGGAGGACAGTTTGGCGGTTCCTCAGAAAACTAGCAATAGATCTTCCGTATGATCCAGCAATTCCACTGCTGGGTATATACCCAGAAGAACTGAAAACAAAAATACAAACAGATATATGCACACCAATGTTCATAGCGGCATTGTTCACCATTGCCAAAAGTTGGAATCAGCCCCGGTGCCCATCAACAGACGAATGGATAAGCAAAATGTGGCACATACATACAATGGAATATTACTCAGCGGTAAGAAGGAACAAAGTGCTAACACATGGAATAACGTGGATGAATCTTGAAGACCTTATGTTGAGTGAAGCAAGCCAGGCACTGAAGGATGAACAGTATATGACCTCACTGATCTGAACTGAGGAAAGTGAGCAGTCTCTGAGAACCATTGTCTGAAAGATAGGTTAACAAAGGAGAGTAAGAGAAGAGCAGGCTTTGAGCCATCTCCCATATGGACATAATCTATGGTAAAGGGATAGAGTGTGGTTGCATGTTGGGGGATGGGGCAGATGAGCGGTGGTGTTCCTGGGTTTGGTGGTACAACACTGGGGGGTGGATGGTTTAGGAAGTGCTGGTTCAAATCCCCAGAGCATGCAACTGTGAATCTTGACATGCCATGGGTTAGGAGAGGGGGTATCATGGGCCCTGGGGGGCTGGGGAGAAGGGAACAGTCAAGATCCAATGGGATGTTTGGTGGTCATGGGGAAGGCTTTTCATTACCTTTCAGTAATGGACACAGGACATGGTAAATATCATCAAAATTATTAAACTGTATCATCTAAATTGTAAACTATACTGTAAACCTTTGACAATGTTTAGTTGCTATATTTTGATATCTGTATAATAGTTATAACAATGCTAACATCCAAAAAAGGAAAAAGTAGGGGGGGTTAATATGGGGTGGGGAATGGGTGTGGTTTGGTATCTGGGAGTCTCCGGCACTCTGTGTGTGACTTTGCTGTGACCTAAAACTTCTTTGAAAATTAAATGAAAAATTGGGAGACAATGCGGATTGAAAGGGGAAAGTGTCACAGCACACCAGACATCCGATAACACTGTGATAAAAAGAAGGAAAGAAAAGAAAAGAGAAAGGGAAAAAAATGAATATATATATATATTTTAAAGGCATTTCTTTTGCCTTTTTACCCATTTTTTTAAATGTCCCAATCCACTAATTATATTTTGTTTTGTTTTGGGGTTTTTTTGATTATTTGTTTTTCTTCTTTTTTTTTCTTCTCTTTTTTTTTTTCCTGAGTTTCCTTATGTTTGTCTCTTACTTGTAAGCTTATCATAGTTGTTTCTTTTTCCTAGCAAGTGTATTTGATTATTTTATGGACTACATGTTCATAGAGGATTTGGATCACAGAAGGGTTACAATGGGTACTGCAGGGGATTATTGGTCGAGGGTGTCTGGGAGGGGGGTTTCATGGGAATTAGTTCATCCAAATATACATGAAAGATATACAAAATCATTCAAAATATCAAAAGATGGGTCATGGTCACGATGGGTGTACAGTCACACAAGAAATGAGGGAATCTGAATTCCTAGCCTGGAGAGCTCTGCCACAGTCTCCAAAGGAGCAGCAATAGTCCTCTGAGTGCAGGGACAGTGTTTGTCAAAAGAAGATGACCCACTGATGTGTTCTTTTTATTGATGACTACCCTTGTGAGTCTTTGCTCTTGTAAATGAGACTTAGCCTGCAGTTGTGGGGTGCCTAAGGGTTGTCACCTGAGAGCCTCCTTGTTGCTCAAATGTGGCCTCTCTCTAAGCCAGACTCAGTATATGATTGCATTACTTTCCCCCAACGTGGGACGTGACTCCTGGGGATGAGCCTCCCTGACAACAAGGGATTAATACCAAGTGCCAACTGGCAACACAACTGGAAAAAGACCTTGAATAAAAGGGGGAAAAGGTAAAGACAAATGAGTTCAAGTGGCTAAGAGACTTCAAAGAGAATTGGGAGGTCATCCCAGAGGTAACTCTTATGCACACCTCAGTAGGAGCTCATAGAACATCTAAGTGCCTGTCACCCCACACAGAGGGGCTCCTGAGAGCTCTGGAGACACCCAGGTCCTATATAAGGGGGGATAGCCCCAGAGACTGTTGCCTTATCAGTGGGCTCGATTTTGGAATCTGTGCTCCTGAGAGTGACAGAATTGGACTCAAATAAGTCCTCCCTGCACATGATTTATCAGTCCCTTCTAGTCAAACCTATATGTGATGCTGAAGTTTTTAGGTATTCTTCCAGAGACTGTAGCCTCTGGCCTACCTATGTGCCAGGTGTGCGTGGAATCTTCGTGGAGCTGCAACTCCTACCCTACAGCTTAATGGACTCATCCAAGTCACCTGGCGAGGAGAAAATGATGGGCAACGACCATCCCAGGGAATGGAGAGGGCCTTCATCTGCAGGCAGGATCATCCCACTCACCATATCCATGGGATATAAGCCCTCTCTCACTTGGAGGTGGAGTGGACATCACCATCCCAGTCCCCTCAGGATTGGGGAAGAACTATGGACTAGAGTGGACTTGATGGCATTCTCTTGTTCACATATGGTGATTCTAGCAATGGAAGAAATTATAACAATGAGGTGGAGCCAGTGGCCACTTGACACTTTTGGAGCAGGGAGGGAATGAGCAGTTGAAATACAGGGGCTTCTTTGGGATTGGGAGGTTGTCCTGAGTACCGTTGTGGCAACAGATGTTGGCCATTTTAAATCAGCACACACCACTCAGAACTCTGTGGGAGAGAGTGTGGTCTACGATGTGAAATAGTTGGTGGCAAGGCCCCAGGATATGTAAGTCCATTGAGGGTGGTGGGCCACACTTGTGGGAGATGTTTGTGTGGGATGTGGTGGGAGGTGTGAGAGGTGGGCAACATGGTAATCCCAGTGGGTTCCATGTAATATTTTAGTTAATCTAAGCACCTCTTAAAATATATTTATATATATAAAAATAACATTTTGTAAGCAAATGCACATATATGCATATATATTTATATATCATTTTACAAATATTGTTATGTATTGTGAAAATTTTGATTTTTACTCACAATAAAAAATAAATATATTAAAAAAAAAAAAGAATACCTGGAATGAAAACTCTGGGTATAATTTATTAGGAGATAAGAGGAGAGCTGTGATGGAAGACTAATGCTTAATGTATGTAGAAGTTTTAATTACCTTGACTGTAAATGTATGGAAAATGATATAGTTGATGTTAACACATTGTAGTGAGTAGCCGCCAGTTTATAAATGGGATTGAGGCTGAACAGGGTAGTCTAGGAATGTAAACATCAATTGAAAAAAATCTTAAAAATAATCTAGAGACTGAATAACACAGTGATCGCAGAGGTGTATGAGAATTGTGGTTAATAGTACAAATGCAAGAATGTCTTTCTGTGAACTAGAATGGATGTACATCACTATTGCAAGGTGGTGGGAATATGGAGAAGCATGAGAAAAATTCAATTAACATAATCTATGGACTATAGTTAACAGCAAAACTGTAATATTCTTGCATCAATGCCAAAGATGTACTGTGTAAATAATAAGAGGATATAGAAAAAATATGCTAAATGTATGCTAATGACCATTGTTCCACACAGTGAGGTGTGTTGGTGAAGGGGTTTTGTATGGGAATTTTACATATATGCATGATTGTTTTGTAAATTCTGAACTTTGGTAATAAAAACATATTTTAAAAAACATTCCCATATAGTTTAGACATGAATTACAATATGATTTTTCCAGTTTTTAAAAATTAAAACATTATTTATTATTATTTTTCCTTAAAGGGTAATGTTAAGGAAAATGTTTAATGTGTTATATTTTAAAGACATATTTGGATTCATTCTATGGATTTTGTTATTTAGAATTCTTTTTAATTCTTGAAAGTGCTATCATATGAAATTTTCTTTCATCCATTTAATGCTCATTAAAAATCTTCTTATAAATATGCAGATAAAATATCATATTTATTTAAAAGTGTTCTTTTATTTTGATTTGTACTACTCTTGTTTCATGAAAGTAAAATAAATGTATGGTAAAGATGAAAGAATTATTCAGTGAACACACATATACATTGATTTAATTCACAATGTTCTTTCAGCATTATGCTTTATTTGTTTTTCATATATATACATGTCAACATATCTTCAGGTTTCATCCATGTTGCCAGAAATATCAGAACTTCATTCTTTTTTATGAATGAACAATATTCCATTGTGTGTACAAACCACATTTTGTTTATCCTTTCCTTGGTTGAAAGATATGTACATTGCTTTCATCTTTTGGCAATTGTAAATAATGCCACTGGGAAAATCATCATACAAATATCTGTCTGAGTCCTTGCTTTCAATTCTTTTTTTGTATGTACCTCAATTTGGGATGGCCTTACATTTTTGAGGAAGTGCCCAACTGTCTTACACAGCAGGTGTACCATTTTACATTCCTACAATCAATAAGCAACTGTTCCTATTTCTTCATATCTTCTCAATTGTAATTTTCAGTTTCTTTGTAATAATAGGCAATCTCATGTGTGTGAAATTGTACTTAATTGTGGTTTTTATTTCCATTACTCTAATGGATAATGACATTGAGGATCTCTTTATGAGTTTTTTCCATTTGCATAGTATCTTTGGAGAAATGAATATTAAATACTGTTATTTTCATGGGCTGCTTAAGCAACTACCATGTGAAGTGTTGTTTTAAACAATGGATATTTAAAGGCTACTAGTTTTAAGGTAGGAGAAGTTCAAATCAAAACCAAGTCAAGGCCACATTAAGATGATACTTTATTCCTGAAGAATAATATTCTGGGGCTGGCTGCTGGTGATCCTTTTTCCTTGGTTATCCTATCAAATGGCCTCACAGATGGAAGCATCTCTTGGTTGCAACATTCTCTTCTGGGTTCCATTGACTTTGTTCTGAATACTCCCTATGTGGCTTTTTCTCAATCTGTCCAAATACCACTCTGCTTTTAATGGAAATGAGTAATAAGATTAAAACCCATACTAGTTGGACTAGATCTTAACTGAAAAACTCATCAAAATGTCCTGCTTATCATGGGTTAACATGCACAGGAATTGATTAAAAACATATATTTTTTTCTGGGGTACATAGCCCAAAATCACCTCAATGTCTTTTGAGCAATTTTAAATTTTTGTTGTTGAGTTGTAGGTTTCTTTATATATTTTGGATAGTATAGCTTTATTGAATATGTGGTTTCCATATATTTTCTCCCTTTTGCATTTTCTCATCATGAAGTCCTTTGATGCACATGTTTATAATTTTGATGAGGCCTCAATTATCTATTTTTTTTTTTCTGGTTGCTCATACTTTCCATATAAAATCTAAAAAAAAAAAAAAAAAAAAAACTTTGCCTAACAAAAGATCCTGAAGTTCCTTCCTTGTTTTTTCTAATTGGAGTCTTATAGTTATGGTTCTTGTATTTAGGTCCTTGATCCATTATGACTTGATTTTTGTATATGGTATGAGGTGGGGTAGGGATGCACCATCATTTGCATATCAACATCTAGAATTGCCAGCACCTACACCAATTGTTTGACAGAATATTCTTCCCCAATTGAGTGAACTTCTTACTCTTGTCAAATATCAATTAGCTGTAGATGTGAGGATTGATTTCTGAGCT
Source organism: Tolypeutes matacus (assembly GCA_026826555.1). Taxonomy (NCBI): domain Eukaryota; kingdom Metazoa; phylum Chordata; class Mammalia; order Cingulata; family Chlamyphoridae; genus Tolypeutes; species Tolypeutes matacus. The sequence goes on along the minus strand of JAKSZT010054364.1, from coordinate 435,277 downwards.
CTCTATTCAATTATTTTGTTCTACATAGCTGTCCTTGTGACAATACCAAGCAGTTTTAATTACAGGGGCTTTGGAATAAATTTTAAGTTCAGAATGTGTGAGCCCACAAACTTTGTTCTTCTTTTTCAAGAAAGCTTCATCTATTTGGATCTTACCTTTTGACATAAATTTGATGATTGGCTTTTACATTTCTTTCTTGTTTTTAAACAATTTATTGAAGTATATCATTGATACATGAACATACATGAACTGTAAGTGTTCAGTAAACATTGTGAACTTACAAACAAACTTGCATAATATCATACAGTGCTCGCAAACATCACCTCCCCTCAAACACCCTGTATTGTTGTGAAACATTTGTTAACAAATCATGAACAAGCTTTTCAGAGTATTACTACTAACTATAGTCCATATCTTCCTCCCCTATACATTTTTTAAGGATTTATTTATTTATTTACTTTTATCCATTTTTACCTCCTTCCCCTGTTTTTGCTGTTTCTGTGTCCATTCGCTGTGTGACTTTGTGTCCATTTCCTGCCCTCTCTTCTCATCCTTCTACTTCTGTCTTCACTGGGATTTGATTTTCAGCACCTCTGATATGGGAGAGAGGCATCCTACCACTTGCACCACCTTAGTTCCTGTTTTTTTGGTGCGTCTCATCTTGGCTTTCCCTTGTGTCACTTTCCTGTTACATCATCATCTTGCTGGCAGCACACCTGCAGATAGGGCCTCATGGTGCACCTGCAGACAGTGCCTGGCAGCTCACCCACTCACAGGGCCTGGTGGCTCACCTATGCCCAGGGCCTAGCAGTGCACCATGGACAGGGCTGGTGGCTTTCCTGCTCACAGGGCCTGGTGGCTCACCCACACATGGGGCCTAGTGACCCACACACCTTGTATATTTTTCTTTTTTCTTTTCTTTATACTGGGAGGTCCTGGGGATCAAATGCAGGTCCCTCCATATGGTAGACAGATGCTCAACCACCCAAACCACAACTGTCCCCCTGTTATATCTCTTAAGGTTGACTAAAGATCCCATACAGGATGGTCATATAATTAATCAGGCTTAGATTATCACCAGCATTCCAAAAACCAGAACTAGGCAGCAAAGCTAGGTCTGGAAACACATGCATGGTTTCTCATATAGCTAATATTTAGCCTACCCTGGTTATCACAAAATCAGGACAGTGAGAATATTTGCATGGCTTTTACATTCCTGCCAGGAAGGCTGTTTGAATTTTGATTGTGATTGTATTGAATCCATAAATCACTTTGGGTGGAATTAAAAAGTTAACAATATTTAGCCCTCCAATATATGAACTTAAAATGTCCACCCATTTATTGTCTTCTACGGTTTTGCTTAGCAAAAATTCATAGTTTTCTGTGCACAAGGCCTTTCACACTTGGTTAGATTTATTCCTAGATTTTTTATTAATTTAGAGGAAATTTTATATGTTTTTTTTTCTCCTTGATTTTCTCTACAGATTGTTCAATACTAATGATTGGAAAACATTACTAAATTTTACATGTTGCTCTTGTACCCTGATATTTTGCTGAATTTGTATATTTATTTTAGTGGCCTTGTGGATTGTTCAAGATTTTAGTTTCATAGTATCATGTCATTTGGAAGTAGGAAAAATTTTACTTCTTTCTTTCTTTCCATTTGGATTAATTTTATTTATTTTTCTTGCCTAATTGCTCAGACAAGAACTTCAAGTGCAATGGTAATGATGGTAGGGATAGTGGTAATCTTTGTCTTGTTCTTGATCTTACAGGGAAAGCATTTTGTCCTTCAGTATTGAGCCTGATGTTAGCAGTAGATTTTTCATATATGCTCTGTATCATGTTGAGAAAATTTCCTTCCATTTGTAGTTTTCTAATTATTTTAACAAAGAAGCATGTTGGATTTTGACAAATGCCTTTTCTAAGTCAAAATATGGTTGTATATGTGTATGTGTGTGTGTGTTTTCCTTTATTCTGCTAGGTGATATATTATATTACTTAATTTTCTTATGTTGAACCCTTCTCAAATACTAAGATAAATCCAAGTTATCATGGTATATAATTATTTTATGTTGTACTTTGCTTGCTAGTCTTTTGTTGAGGATTTTTACAGCTATAAACATATTAATCTGTAATTTCCTTTACTGGTGGCTTATTTAACTTGTTTAGCTATGAGGGTGATGTTGGCTTTGAGAATGAGATTGGGAGTGTTCCATCCTCTTCATTTTTTGAAAAATTTGAGCAGAATTAGTTTTCATTCTTCTTGGAATGGTTGGTAAAATACTCTGGTGAAGTTAAAATTTACAAGTTCCTATTTGGAATGATGAAATGTTTAAGTAATGGATAGTTATGATGACAGCACAATGTTGGGAATGCAATTAACAGTACTTAAATATATATCTGAATATCAGTAAAAGGATAATGTTAGATTGTAAGCATTTTAGCAGAGTACAAAAATAAGAAATATCTCAGAAATACATTACACACATAGTGAAACCAGAGTTAAACCATGGAACTTAATTAATAGCACAATTGTAAAAATTGCTATCATCAAATATAACAAATGTTCCACAGCAATGAAACTTATTGGTAGGATGGTGTTAGAGAAGCCTGCATTTTATGCTTGACTGTTCTTTCAACCCACAACTTCTCTAAGAAAGAAAACAAAATGCAATGAGATGTCACTACACACTTACTGGTTATGACTAAAATAAAAAAGCAGAGAGAAAAATGCTTGTGAATATGCAGAAAACCTGGACCACTCATACACTACTGGTGAGAAAGTGCAATGATATAGCCCCTCTGGAAAACAGTTTGGTAATTCTTAGAAAAAGAAACATGCAAATACCATATGGGAATTTATTCTAGAAAAATTGTGTCCACACTAAAATCTGCACACACATGTTCATAGCAGCTTTATTCTTAACTCCAAATTGGTAGCCACTTCAATATCTTTCAGCAGATGAATGGTTAAAATATGGTATATCCATACCATGTACTACTATTCAGCAATAAAAAGGAAGAAACTATTGCTAAATACAAAACCATGGATGAATTCCAACAGAATTATGCTGCATTAATAAAAGCCACATGCCAGGACACTGCATAGAATACAATTTCATTAACAATACTCTGGTGAAGGCATCTGGCCCTGGGATTTTATTCTTTGGGAGAGTTTTGATTACTGAATAATCACTTTACTAGTATTTGAATTATTGAGATTTTCTATTTTTTTCTTGAGCCAATATAGGCAGCTTCTCTGTTTCTAGGAATTTGTTCATTCAGTTTAGGTTATGCGTTGGTTGTTTATAATATTCTCTCTCTCTTTTTTAAAACAATTTATTGAAGCATATCATTCATACATGAACATACATAAACAATAAGTGTTCGGTAAACATTGTGAACTTACAAAATAAACATGCATAACATCATATAGGGCTCCCACACATAACCCCATCACAAATACTTTGCATTGTTGTGAAACATTTGTTAACAAATTATGAAAGAGCACCATCAAAGTATTACTACTAACTATAGTCTGTATCGTTCTCCCCTATACTTTTTTTCCTATATTTTTCTTTTTTTTATTTTTACTGGGAGCTTCCGGAGATCGAACCCAGGTCTCTCTATATGGGAGATGGATGCCCAACCATTTGAGCCACATCCATCCCTATGCTATATCTCTTAAGGTTGACCAAAGACATCTAGAATCACAATCATTTCCCATACAGGATGGTCATATAATAAATCAGGCTTAGTTTATCACCAGCATTCTTAAAACCAGACCTAGGGAGAACGACTAGGTCTGGGGACACATGCATGGTTTCTAATATAGCGAATGTTTAGCCTACCCTGATTATCACAAAATCAGGACAGCGAGAATATTCACATTATAATATTCTCTTTTAATAATTTTTATTTCTGTGGTTTCAATAACAATGATCCCACTTTAATTTATTAGTTTAGTTATTTGTGTCCTCCTCTTTTTTTCTTCATCAGGACATGTGCTTGCTTCTCAAAAGTGTTCTGCTATTTCTCCTGCTGGACAAAGTATAAGCATAGTTCTTTCATTTGTCAAATAAATGTCATAATTTTAAAAATGGAGATTTATACAAATGAATGAATTGGGAGTCTTTCATGTATACCAGCAGAGAGCTGTTGTGCATACACTATGTGCCTCTTTAGTTCTAAGCAAAGAGGGATGAAAATGTAGAGAATCATGGTTCTGATCTTCTGAATCTGGAAAGCTAGGCTGAATGAATAACACAATTCCTCATTCAAGTTTGAATTGTAGTGTGAGTCTATAGCTGAACTGTCCTATATGGCATTCACAAGCCACAAGTAGCTGTTTATTATCATCTAAATTGAGATGTTCTCTGAGTTTAAACTATATACTGAGTGCAAATACATAATAAGAAAAAGAATGTAAAGTATCTCACTGATAACTGTCTTAAAGGAAATAAAACAAAATAGAGTTACTATGGCTAAGAGATTTAAAATGGCTTTAAGAGGTCTCAGCCAGATATCACAAATTGCCAAAATATGCAAATCCTCAAGCATGAATGTTCTCAAAACTCCAAGGGCATCTGGACCATGAAACAAACTACATGATTAAGAACTCAGTTAACTATCTAATCTCAAGAACAATTGGAGTACCACAAATATCCACCAACCACAAAGAACTTGTCTAATGTTAACCTCTAAAAATCATGGCATGGAAATGCTAAGACATTGGTAAAATAGCCCAAGCTAATATTTGATTAAGGAAAATGAAGAATATTCATTTCTTCTGCCCCAAAACTGAAAATCTAGGTTTTGCCCACCTTTCCTGCAGTTGGGGGCCCGTGTCCCTCAGTGCACACACTGTGTGTGACAGAGTTGGCTTTAGACCACACTTGCTTAACTAATAAAGCATTCAATTCCCCAAAACATTTTAAGGGAAATTCCATAATATTGGACTCACCCTTTCTCGAGGAGACTCTCTTTGAAGAGATGCCAATCTAGCTGCTTCCTGAAAATCTTGAGTGAAAACAAATGACAAGTGGCTTTTATATAGAGGGCCCTTTATTTTGTCTTCTTTGTGTCAGATTACACCTCTTTAATTCAATCATATTTTGATTTAGTTGTGGCAGTAATTGGATATTTACCAATGACAAAGAAAACCATAAACAGTTTTACTCTACATTGTGATTAAATTTCAAAATGAATTGCAGTTTCAGAAATTTCATAATTAAGTGTTTGTAAACCACAAGAGGATTGCTCCTGGTAAATATTCAGAAATGTGATTTTGTTTTTTTCTTGACTTTTAGTAAAAATTAGACCTGTACATTTATTTTTGTGCTTTACATTGTTAAGATCTAAAACTTTCAGTCTTATTAATATTCACAATTCATTAATACAGGCTATATATTCTCTTTTACTTTAGCTAAAGTATTTAGACTATAATGTTTCCCTATGATGGAAACAACATAGTAGCTAAGTAAACATGATATACTAAGGTAAGCAGAATGGAATTTGGCCATACTATATTACCTTCTTGTGAAATATATTTCTCATTTTGATTTTATTTCCAATCAATAATTAGAAAGAAACAACCTTAGTGTCATATTGTTTTACTGCACATTGGCATGGAAAAGTGAAAAGAAGTCCCAAATCATTATGCTCATTTTCAATTTTTTGAGATGTAAAAGATGAGAAGGTCAAAATGACTCTTCACAAATTATACATATTTTAAATATCTGTATTGCAGAACCCTCTATGAAATTTGAGAGTTTCACTGTTGTTAAATGTTTTGGTCTTTATTATTCCAATATGTAGTCATTTTTAAATGTAGTCATTTTTAACAGTATTTCTTTCATGAACTAATAGTAATAGTTCATGAAGTAATAGTACATGAAGTAATAGCTACATACATATTTGGTTTCTCACAGCAACTTCCAAGGTGTCACTATGTCAATGACTACAAAGGGACCTCCTTTTTTATTCTGATCTAGGCAACCTACCTCTATTTCAATTATTTGCAATAAACTGGTTTATTGATCATTTTCTCTGATATTTCCTCCTTTTATTAATCCTGGATCATCTGTGGCTCATCTAAAACATTCATATAACATAGTTAAGAAAGCAAAATTGATTGTACACCAAAAAGAAACAAAAATGAAATTCTTCTGAATGATGATAAGGAATTGAGAAAGGGAAATACTGAGGTTCTTTTACAAATTATTTGTAATTTCTTATCACAGTTTTAAAGTTCTTGGATCATACTATGTATATTGTGAATATTTGAGGGTTTTCAAACATTTCCAAATCTCTGTTAATCAAGTGAAAGAAAATATGAAAATCATATAATGCTGTACACAGATACTGTGGTCACATTTAAAATTGAGATATGTCATTCCAAAGTACAGTAAATGCAAAGGTTTACTCTTTTGTCAAGCCACTAACAGAATAAAAATATATGTAATATTAGGGCTAAGAATGGATTAAAATGTCTTTTGGATATCCTGATTAGTCACTTTTTTATGTGGATATGAATTTTATATTTTGTGTAAAACATAAAGGATATTATATATTGGTCTTTAGAAGATTTATTTATTTTATACTACTTGGCATATATTTTAAAAAGAAAATTTATGTCCAGGTATGCATAGTCTAGGGCAATTTCTAGTATTTATTTTTAAACAACTTTCTGATGATATATTTTTACAATCAGGGTGAAAAAAAATTTTGTAGAAATAATTGTGGCCACTGAGTGATTTTAGGGAACACATCTAACAAGGCTTCATTACTTGTCTTGATGTAGACTTGAGAATAGTTTTATTCCTTTTTCAGCAAATGGACAAGGGCAGCATTCTATATAGATAGATATTAACTCCATAATATTTGTACAAGTACACAATAGGAATCCCCAATTTCCAATATACACTTAATAAGCATAGCTTAAGCTCGGGCCTATCAACTTGCAGTATTGACATTTAAGGCTGGATGATTTTTTGTTGGCAGTGGTGGATGCTGTCCTGTGCATTGTAGGATATTTGGCTCTACCCTTAACCTCTACCCATGAGATGCAAGTAACACTCCCCTTCCTGCACTTGTGGAAATCCCAAAAATTTCACTAGACATTACTTAGAACCCCCTAAGGGGAAAAATCTCCCTGGATGAGAACCACTGGAAGTCAAAATATAGTTTTCCATTTAACTAGGTAATATTATTTTTAGGGCATAAGTTTCTACTTGGTGCCTTCATTAAATCAAAATAAGATTGGTTTATTTGGGGTATATGGGAAACCCTTATATTTTCAATGTAAGTTTATGTTTTTTATTAAAAATAAAAAAGAAATTAAGATCAGCCTTGGGGAGAGAGATGAGCTGTTCACCTGAGAGTTTACAGCTGACCTTGTGAGGAGAGCAGAGCAGCTGAGCCTGGAGAGAATTGAGGACCAGGGAGAGAGATAAGGCCTAGAGAACCTGATTGTCTTCAGCTGACCTTGTGGAGAGAACAGAGCAGCTGAGCCCAAAGAATAATGAGCCCCAGGAGAGAGACAAGACTTACACCAGCCAATAGCTTATCCTGGAAGAAGCTGGGACCATGGAGCCTTAGGAAGAAGAAGGAAGCCTGAACCTTTGTAGATGTTGGCAGCCATCTTGCTCCAATACATGGCCACAGACTTTGATGAGGGAAGTAACTTACACATTATGGCCTGGTAACTGTAAGCTTCTACCCCAAATAAATACCTTCTATAAAATCCAACAGAATTCTGGTATTTTACATCGGCACCTCTTTGGCTGACTAAAACACCATCCAAGTCAGATTCATTCCCTGCAGAAAGCTACATCATAGATTATTTCTTTGTGAAGGACACTTGAGTTTCCCAGCATTACGGTAGAAAAGTCTAACCATGTATGTCCAAGCTGTGATTACAATGCGAAGCTAATGGGATATGTGGAGTGTGTGTTAAGTGTCTCTGAGAGACTTCCATTAAGTTCATCAAAAGGTGAAGTTTTTCCAGAGGCAGTTGGTTTGATCAGTCATAAAAATGAACAGCTGAGCTTTGCCCTGAAACATGTGACAGACTCTAATATCAAGACTGTCAATTGGGAAGCGGCTGTGGCTCAATCAGTAGGGCTCCCGTTTACCATATGGGAGGCCCTGGGTTCGGTTCCCGGGGCCTCCTGGTGAAGGCAAGCCCGCCTCCACGGCGTGGTTAGCTGACCCAGCGAGCACAAGCAGCAAGGGGGGGATAAATGAATAAATAAATAAAATCTTTAAAAAAAAAAAAAAAAAAAAAAAAAAAAAGACTGTCAATTATTAGAACATAAAGAACATAGTTAACAATTGGTAGAAGAGGTTTTTCAAAAATCAGAAACTGATCATTGAGTCACCATTTAAAAGATGATGGAAAAAACAAAATACATACAATTCACAGGAAATCAGATCCAAAGTAGAATAGTTGAAGTAAATCCAAAACAATAGCTGGTAGAATTGGACAGTAAATTTGTTATATTTCTTTTTTTTGGGGGGGTGTTTTTTTTAAAAAACTTTTTTATATTTTAAAAAATAATTTAGATTACATAAATTTTACATTAAAAAAGATAGGGGATTCCCATATGCCTCACACCCTACGCCTCCTACACTTTTCCACATTAACAACATTCTTCATTAGTGTGGTATATTTGTTACAATTGATGTAAACATATTGGAGCATTGCCAATAAGTGTGGATTATAGTTTACATTATATTTTACACTCTGCCCCATGCAATTTTGTAAGTTACAAAATATATATAATGGCCTATATCAATCATTCCAATGTCATTCAGGATAATTCCAACATCTAGAAAATGTTCCCATATTACACCTGTTTTTCCCCTTCCCTCCTCTCAGAACCTCTGGTGGCCACTGCCTCCACATCAATAACAAAAGTTCTTGCATTGCTAGAATAACAATAAATCTATAGTAGAATAAATATGCATCTATTCTAGTCCATCATTCATTCCGTAATCATGAGGATTCTGGGAGGTTGATGCCCAGTCTTCCTCTAATTGAGAGTAGGCTTAAATCCCATGGGGCTGATTGATGAATATCTTCCTTGCAGATGCATACTCTCTCTGTTCCTTGGGATCTTCATTGTCCATCATCATCTCCTTGATCATTACCCTGGGTGAGTCGAATGAACTGGAAAGTAGGTGTTGCAACTCTGATGAGATTCAGGGCCCAACTGGCACATGGATAGACCAAAGATTTAAGTCTCTTGAACAAACACCTATAAAGTATAGTTTTAACTATAGGTGCAAATAGAAGGGGCTGAAGAGCCATGAATAGGGAAACCACAAATGAGTCCAACTCTGCCACACTGGGAAGCATAAATACCAAGGTATGTCTACTGGTAGGGTATCCAACTTCTGAACCGTGTGTCCTGCTTATAGTGTCTGGATGTCTCTAGATCCTTCGTGATCCCTGCTATATGAGGCAATATTTACTCTGGCAGTCAATGAGATCCTGCTGAGACATGCATAAGCATAACCTCTGGAATAATCCACAAATGCCTAAGCAAAATTCTGTTTTGGAAAAGAATTCACTACCACTATGTAGTTTATATTCAAACCAGTTATCCAAGTTTCCAACACAAGATCAACTTACCTGGATTATGACTCTGGCACATGCAGGAAAAGCCACCCCTCCACATTTGACACATTTTCAACATCACAGCCCCAAACACAATGGGCCAGTTTTTCCTTCTCATTCTCAACAACTGAGATTCCAGAAAACCAGAATATACTGTGACAAGCAATAGAGCCCCAATCCCAATAGATGGCTTTTTGGCTCAGTAAGGTAGATCAGCAATGGACAGCTGCCCCATCAACAGCCAACAGAACACCCTGTCCTCCTTCCATTCCCACCATTATTAGTGCAGCAGTTTATGCTAGAAAGGCTTTTGTTCACCTATTATCAATCTGAGCTCACCAATGGGAAATTCTTATAATCGTCCTTCTCATCAAGATATTGATTCATCAAGTACTATTATTCTGGACAATATGGTATGGAAAGATACTAGCATAGGTCATAGTCAGCTAAGACCACCCTCAAACAAAATAACACAGCCACCACCCCTTTCATCATTAATGTCACCAGGCATTGCATGACTTGTTCCTTTGACAAATGTACATCCCACATTATATTAAGCTAATGTCTCCAACTCTGATGACCAAGGAAGCTTGAGGTCTTCTGGCACAGCACCAGGAACTTATTCAACAAATTAACTCCCGGTGGTCATTTTAGGGCTAATCTGAATAAAAGGAGAAAATAGTGGGCCACCTCAAAATTATCCTATTGTTCTAGTGAAAAATGAATGAGATGGAAAATATAGACCTCAAATAACAACTATCCTAGAAGCACACTCACATCTCTTCTCTTAAATAGCAAAAATCTAGACTCTGCTTTTTAAGAGACTGTGCTAACCAAGATGCTCCAGACAGTACAGCAGATCCATCTGAATTTCCCTAGGAAAATTCCTCAAATGGTATCTCTGAGTAGTTGGATGCCTCCCAGAAGTCACAGCTTCATGTCAGAGGGACAAGGAAAGAGAGGGCCCCAATGAGATGTGGTGTGGAGTTTGTCAGAATGGAGGGATATCCTGTGTTATGAAAAGTCATCTCTAAGTGTTCCTTCTATCTTTTTATGGGTGCACATTGACAAATATTCCAAGTGGATTTGTACTTTCTGCTGAGAAGTATCTAAACCAGAAGTTGAATATGAGTGAGGTGATCCCAGTACTAATGCAGAAAAAAAGAAAACTGAAGGTCCTGTTAATTTAGCCACCAGTAGATAAAAGAAGAGTGAATGACTACATTTATTTATCTATAGTCATGTCAAGAGTCTGTTTTATCCACACCCAACTCCTCTAACTGTGCCTGATTATTTTAAAATAATTTTAAATTCAGAGAACTTAAAGCCATGAAGGAAAGACTACAGGCATAGCTCTGAGATATTGTGTATTTGGTTCCAGACTACTGCAATAGAGCCAATATTGCAATAGAGCAAGTTATACAAAATTTATGTCTTACCTGTCAACCAAAAGCTTCATCCCCAATTTTCAGGAGAGGTAAAATGAACAATTGATATCATAAAATTTAACTAGCTAAATTCATGAAATCCCTCAATCTAACATGGTCAAAATTCCTAACTCTATTCATAAAAATCTAGTGTCCCTTCCTTTTTATAACAAAAATTATCCCCATTTGAAATTGTAACAGGGAAACCTATGAATGTAAACTCTGGAATATATGAGCCTTGCCCTATAAAAGGAAATATGCTAACCTATGACAAGGATCTACTCAAACCCTTAAAGAAAAATGATTCATTGGTAGAACACTCCTTTTACAGTGCTCCCAGGAGAGGAATGACAATCTTCACCATGGTGATTTTGTATATTGGAAAAGACCACACTATAAAGATGCACTCCAACCTCATTGGAAAATACCAGATACTTTTAACTACCCCATGTGCAGCTAAACTTGAAAGTATTAATATTTGGATACATGTTTCTCATTTAATGAAATGTCCCAGCTCTACTTGGAAATCTATTCCTACTGGGGACTTAAAGCTCAGATTTATGAAGGATGAGATGTAGACATCATCTGATGTAGGCAACTATCCCAAGACCCAGGACCAGGCCTGTGTAATTTATACATACTGGTTATCTTAGGTTTATGTCACCGTGAAGACATAAATGTCATCTGAAATGAACAGCTAACCCAAGAACCAGATCTGATTTTCATCAGATTTAAATAAAAGCAACATTGTTATAATGTTAATTATTATCTTATTAATCTTCTTGTTTGCATTTTTATTCCTCCCTTACTCCTTCTTTGTACCCCAGTACATCTCTGTCCCTTTTAAACTTATCATTTTCATCCTTACCTTTTCATCTTAGTACATTGCCATTGACCATCATTTTTTCCAGCCATACAGAAAAGCTGTTGATCTAGGTAATATTAGGAAATTGCTGGTTCTATGCTAATTTAGACTCCACAAAGAGGCCACAATTATTGGTCACACCCATGGACACTTATTTAGTGGTCTAAATTTTAGGTCTTGAGGAGACTGGTTCATTACATTAATATTTCAAACTTTTCTAACCTTTCTAAAATTTAATTAAATTTTATAGTGACTATAATGCCTTATATTCATTGTCTCATTTCCAGAATAACAGCTTCAACTCTTAATATGTTAATGTCCCAAGCCCACATTACTGAAGCTTGCACTTATGATACTTATTTCTACAATGATCAAACTAATCTAATTATAATTAATGACTAAGAGTCACCCATGAAAACCCCCCTGTTGCTTAGAAAATGCATCTGCAAATAAACTAACTACCTTAATCCCTATGTGGGAAATGACTCTGAAGGATGGACCTTCTCTAGCGCTAAGGGAGTAATGCCAAATGTTAATCAGCAATGCTTTAGGAGAAAGATTTTGCTCAAAAGGGAGAAACATTAAAGGAAATAAAACCAAATATAGTTTCTATAGCTGAGAAATTTCAACTGGAGTCTAGAAGTCATTTTGCAGGTTATTAACCTGGAGGTTTCATCCAGACATCACAAACAGCCACAGCATGAAAAATCTCAAGTAACAATGTTCCTGTAAATCCTAAAGATACATGAATACCATAAAGAAGCAATATGGCCACATGGAATCAATAAGCCTCAGTGGACTCTATCCTGGAATCTATGAAAAACTATTTTCCCAAAATTACATGGTTATATTCACAAGTGTCTGAATTTTTCATGTGTTGTTTGAGCCCTGAAACCCAGTGGTACCTATCACTTCAGGAATGATGAGTACTTTCTGCTTTGCAACAAGGATTTCCTTTCCTCACATCCTAATTTGTGCCATTAATTAGAATGCAGCAGCCAGCAAAATTGTTATTATGTATACCTCAAGATTTAGGAATATTAATATTCAGAACTCAAGAGTGTACTGAACCAAGTGTGGGCCAAAACCAGTTTGTGGGATTTCCTCTGTTCTTATGCCCTTTTCTTCTGAGCTTGTTTTGCAGGAAGCCAAGCCTAACCATAGGTCATGAAACATGAGGATGTGCAGAAACACAGAATATTGTCCCTTAGACAACCTTTGAAATACCAGGAAAAAGATCACCTCCATTAGAATCAATAATACAAAGACAGAGAAACATCAGAAGCAAATCAAATGTGAAAGGTGTTTCAGTAAGGAAGATCTAGCCTAAAGTCCATGCTGTCAAATATGGACAAATCTATAATTAACCAATCAGGGCTATTCCAAGACAGAATTCACAAATTCTGTCCCTACCTCCCTCCTCCTTTTCCCATAAAACCTCCCTTATTCCTCTGTTTGGGGAGATATTTTTCAGCCCTGCCTTCTGTCTCTTTGCCAGTTGATCTCACAATAAAATTCATTTCTCCAAATCTTGATGTCATAATATTGAACTCTGAGTGAGTTGGCAACATGTCTTGATCAGTAACACAAATACAATTTAGAATTTTCTCCTTGATAAACACAAAAAGCAAACATTAAATGAGCAGAATATTAGTTACCTACATATGGAAAAAAAACTGCAGAATTGGTTCCCAAAGTCGGAAGTAAGAATAGTTGCTGGGATAGGAACTACAGGGTTATTGACCAGAGTACTATTTGCTTCTCTACAGATCTTATATAAAGGTCACCATATTCTTTTTAATATAATTCACCTTTCTTCTTTTACTCCAAATATTGGAGGGAGAATATACTTTTTTTTTCATCATTCCTTGCTTTTCTAAGACTTTTAAACCAGTTTTATTTTTTAATAATGAATTCTTTGCAAATGGTATTGCTGTACTCATGCCATGGCTTATCCTCTTGTAAAATATTTTTTATTGTCTCTATATCTCAAATTAAACCATTATAATTATTCTCTTGGACACACAAAATGCATCAGTTCACTTCTACTCCGGGTGCTTTCACAGACCTGTTTGAGATTGCCCCTCTTGGACATATCCTTATTGTTTCAGCTCAGGATGCATTTCCAGCACATTATGAGACTGCTACTGTCAGCCATTTTCTCTCAGAATACACATATTCTCAGAATACACATAGTAATTAATCAGGTCTTTCTGATAATTTCATTTCTTTGGTCCCAGTTAAAACCAGAGAAATTATAATGGATGGTTGGTGGCTATTTTAAATTTACCTGGGAGAAACACATATACACTCTCTAGAATATAGAATCTGGTCTTTTCCCAAAGGGTTTACAGGAAAAGTAGGAGAAAATAACATGCTCCTCAGTCAGAGAACCTATCTGTATGGGAACCATGAAGGAAAAGTAACAAGGAGAAAAAGAAACTAGGGTAACTTGAAATAATAGCATCCTGTTTTGACCTATCATCATATCCAAAATAGGAAATTCCCAAGGGAATAGCAAAATAAGCAGCACCAGCAGCAAAAGTAAAACCAGATAAACATTCTCCATATTAATGATCCCTACATCTGTCCATTTTACTGCCTTCTAGATTTTCCAAATTCTCTTCTTACAGTAATTTCTGAATCCTACGTAGTCTCTTTCCATAATCCTTCTTCAAATGCTCTGTCTTATAATAATAACTTATATTTTTCCCTTTTTATTTCTTGAATTGATCAGTTTAGGGATTATTCTTTTTAGTAAAGAGTTCTACAAAATGAGTTTTGAATTTCTTCTTTTCTCCTTTTTCTGGGTTCTATGGTCTTCTGTCTTCCTGCAGAGTGACTGGTGTTGGTTTCAAGTAAACTCCAAGCAGTACAGGCCTAGAGGGGTGCTGTGATATCCTGGGACCCAGAGCAGAAATTTACAAATTGGGATCTGGAGCCTTCTTCTTCAGAGAAGTCTCATCATACCCCAGTCCCAGCTGGCCTCTTATGAGTGTGTTCTTTGTATCATTACTGCTTTTGTTTTTCTATGTTTAAATCTAAGGTTATTTGGAAGCAGAAATATAGAGTAGTTATGGCAGATGCCCTGGAATTAGAGTTTGACTTTGAATCCCACCTCCTCCAGTCTCTAACTTGGTGATCTTGGCAGATTCCCTGAGAGCTCTCTTTCCTCTCCTGTAAAATGGTGACTGAATTGAGATGCATAAATTAGCTAATCCTTGTAGAACACCTAGAAGGGTCTAGGCATCAGCCCACACTTCAGGTCAGACAGGGGAACAAGTTATTTTGAAAACATCTTAAGGAGGGGATGGAGAGTAGATGCCTTTGATGGGGGATGGGTTTTAGTCTCCTTATCACAGAGGCAGGGCCCCAGCATCAATTGTTCCTTCTCCTATGTGAACTTCTAATACTCTGCCCTAATTTCCAGTACTCCTCAAGCCCAAGCTCACTTGACAAGAGGGTCCCCAGGGCAACTGTTAACAGTAAACCCACATTCTGTAGGCAATTTCAAGGGGGCTTTGTGATTTAAAATTGAGTTATGTTTTTTTTTTCCATTTTGCATAAAAATTAAACTCATGAATAATTTAAACATTTTCTCCTTAAAATTTTTCTTAAGGGGAAGTTGTAGCTCAGCAGTTGAGCACCTGCTTCCCATGTATGTGGTCCTGGGTTCAATCCCTGGTACTTCCTAAAAAAAAATTCTCAAAACTTTGACAACTGATACCACTAGTATATTTTTGGAAGTTATAAAAGCTGTTTGCTGATTTCCAAAACAAACAAACAAAACAAATAAACAAACAACAAAAACCTATAGGGCTTTCCTGCATGAAGTCCATTGCTCTGACATCAAAACTTTAGAATCATTTGAAGAATTAATTATAGTATCTTCCTTACTAATTATATCCTTCATTGTATTGAAACCCTTAATTCTCATCACATTCAACACCTCTTAACGTTTAGATTAAGTTATTATGAAATTCTCTTACTTTCCCTTTCCAATTTCTCCTTTGTTCATTGTCACAACCTTAATAAAGCAACTACATATTTTTTCAGACAGTACATAGTTCCAATTTTATTTGCAAATATTAAAGTGCCCCAACTCAAATTCACAAGTTACACCTCTGTCACAGCCATGGTTAGATGTTGAAATTATGCAGAATTCAGCTGTGCTAGAGGGCTGATTTTAGCATGCTTAGGGGTGGCATACTTGTTTTTGATAGTCATGTGTTCTGTAAGCCCATGCTTCACCATGACTATGTTCTTAGCCAGATGATGCATAACAGGAAGAAAGGATTCCTCAGTCCATGGCAGGTTATGCTGTAGAATTGGTGTCCATTCACAATTATCAAGAATTTTCAGTGTTAAGGAAAAAGCTCCTGTTGAGAAGGAGGAAAGTGTGCCATTTCAACCTTTCCCCATTGAGTATGATGCTGGCTGTGGGTTTTTCATATATGCCTTTTATCATATGGAGGAATTTTCCTTTTATTACTATCTTTTGAAGTATTTTTATCAAAAAAGGATGTTGGATTTTGTCGAATGCCTTTTCTGCATCTATTGAGATGATCATGTGGTTTTTTCCTTCAATTTGTTAATGTGGTGTATTACATTTATTGATTTTCTTATGTTGAACCAGTCTTGCATACCAGGAATAAATCCCACTTGGTCGAGATGTATAAGTCTTTTGACATGCTGTTGGATTCGATTCGCAAGTATTTTGTTGAGAATTTTTGCATCTATGTTCATGAGAGAGATTGGTCTGTAATTTTCTTTTCTTGTGGAATCTTTATCTGGCTTTGGTATTAGGGTGATGTTGGCTTCATAAAATGTGTTGGGTAATTTTCCCTCCTCTTCAATTTTTTGGAAGAGTTTAAACAGGATTGGTGTTAATTCTTTTAGAAATGCTTGGTAGAATTCACCTGTGAAGCCATCTGGTCCTGGACTTTTCTTTGCTGGGAGATTTTTGATGACAGATTCAATCTCCTTAATTGTGATTGGTTTGTTAAGTTCTTGTATTTCTTGTGTCAGTGTAGGTTGGTTATGAGTTTCTAGAAATTTGTCCATTTCATCCAGGTTGTCTAGTTTGTTGGCACATAGTTTCTCATAATATCCTCTTATGATTCTTTTTATTTCTATGAGGTCATTTGTAATTTCCCCCCTTTCATTTCTGATTGTATTTATTTGCATCTTCTCTCTTTTTTTCTTTGTTAGTCTAGTGATGGGTTTGTCAATTTTATTGATCTTCTCAAAGAACCAGCTTTTGGTTTTGTTGATTTTCTCTATTGCTTTTCTGTTCTTATTTTCATTTATTTCTGCTCTAATCTTTATTATTTCTTTCCTTCTTTTTGCTTTGGGATTGGCTTGCTGTTCTTTTTCTAGTTTCTCAAGTTGTTCAGTTAAATCTTTGAGTTTAGCTCTTTCTTGTCTCTTAATATAGGCAGTTAGGGCTATAAATTTCCCTCTCAAGACTGCCTTTGCTGTATCCCATAAGTTTTGATATGTTGTGTTCTCATTTTCATTTGTCTCAATATATTTACTGATTTCACTTGCAATTTCTTTTTTGACCCACTGAATATTTAGGTGTGTGTTGTTCAGTCTCCACACATTTGCAAATTTACTTTTTTCCTGTCTGTTATTGATTTCTAGTTTCATTCCATTATGATCTGAGAAGGTGCTTTGTATAATTTCAATCTTTTTATATTTATTGAGAGCTGTATTGTGACCTAACATGTGGTCTATCCTGGAGAAAGATCCATGGGCACTTGAGAAGAATGTTTAACATGCCGAGTTTGGATGCAGTGTTCTGTGTATGTCTGTTAGGTCTAACTTGTTTATCATATTGTTCAAGTTCTCTGTTTCCTTGTTGATCTTCTGTCTAGTTCTTCTATCTAATGATGTGAGAGGGGTGTTGAAGTCTCCAACGATTATTGTAGAAATGCCTATTTCTTCCTTCAGTTTTGCCAGAGTTTGTCTCATATATTTTGGGGCACCCTGGTTAGGTGCGTAGATATTTATGACTGTTATATCTTCCTGGAGTATCATCCTTTTTATTAATATATAATGGTCTTCCACATCTTTTATCACTTTTTTGCATTTGAAGTCTGTTTTGTCTGATATTAGTATAGCTACCCCTGCTCTTTTCTGTTTACTATTCACGTGGAGTATCTTTTTCCAACCTTTTACTTTCAGCTGGCTTGTATCTTTGTGTCTGAGGTGAGTTTCTTGTAAGCAGCATATGGATGGCTCATGATTTTTATCCATTCTGTCAGCCTGTATCTTTTGATTGGGGAATTTAATCCATTCACATTCAATGATATTACTGAAAATGCACTATTTATTTCCTCCATTTTGTTCTTTGGTTTTCATAGGTCATCTTATTTTTGTCTCTCTTTTCACTCTTTTGGTTATCCTTTCTGCTTTTCTTTCTTCTATACTCTCCTCCAAGCCTCTCTCTCCTGTCTTTTTCTTTCAGGTTCTAAGGCTTCCTTTAATATTTCCTGCAAAGGTGGATTCTTTTTTGCAAACTCTCGTAGTTTCTGTTTGTTTGTGAATACTTTATTTCACCTTCATATTTGAAGGACAGTTTTGCTGGATAAAGAATTTTTGGCTGGCAGTTTTTCTTTCAGTTTCCTAATTGTATCATACCACTGTCTTCTCGCCTCCATGGTTTCTGAAGAGAAATCTGCACTAAGTCTTACTGGACGTCCTTTGTACATGATCATTTGCTTCTCTCTTGCTGCTCTGAGAATTTTCTCTTTATCCTTTACATTTGACATTCTGAATAATATGTGTCTTGGAGTAGGTCTATTTGGATTTATTCTTATTGGGGTACGGTGTGCTTCTTGGACATGTAAGTTCAATTCTTTCGTGAGAGTTGGGAAATTTTCAGGTATTATTTCCTCAAATACTCTTTCTGCCCCTTTTCCTTTCTCTTCTCCTTCTGGAACTCCCATGACACGTATGTTCTTGCATTTTGTGTTGTCATTCAACTCTCTGAGCCCCTGCTCAATTTTTTCCATTCTTTTCTCTCTTCAATTTCAGCTGCTCTGTCTTCAGTATCACTTATTCTTTCTTCTATCATTTCGAGTCTGCTGTTGTATGCTTCAAATGTATTTTTGACTTCACCTATTGTGTCTTTCATTCCCATGTTCTCTGTTACTTTTCTGTTCAGTGTTTCAAATTCTTCTTTGCATTCGCTTATTGACTTCTTGATGTGATCTCTTTAATTATATTCTCTTTCATCTCATTAATTTGATTTTAGAAATTATTGCTTATCTCACTGATTAGTTCTCTCAAATTCTGCATCTCTTCTCGGACTTTGCTGTATTCCTTTTCTTGGGCCATGTCTTCTATTTTCTTAGTATGGCTCATAATCTTTTGCTGGTGCTTAGGCATCTGGTTAGTTTGTATTTTACTTAGATGCTCTATCTCTTTCTCTTTTATGGGGTTTTAGTGGCAGGAAGCTGTGAGTTACCACCGCTCTTTGATTTTTGGCTCAACCTTGATTGTTAGGATTGTTCTGCTGGTTGCTCAAAACTGGGCACTGGACCCAGTAATTGGTTGTAGAGTTGTTTCCTAGGGTCTTGGGCAGGGAGGCTATAGAGGCCAGGAAAAGCCTCTCTTACTTATTAATTTTCTTATGTGCACTTCCTTGGTCTGCCAGGAGACGGCACTTGTTGGTAGCTCTCAATTCAATGCCTGGTCGGACCGCATTTGTTGTGACACAGGCCAGATGAATGTGATAGAGCTTCCTGTCTGGGTGCTAAGAGCCCTGTTATTCAAACTTTCTGAGACAGTTCTTCAGACTTCCCTCATAGCGCTCCCCTTTTCCCAGCTAGGAAATATTTCCACTCCCTTCTGAATCCTCAACAATCAGTCCCTATTAGTAGAGGAGGAGATTGGGCTGTTTGTATATCTTTAGCCCCTTGCAGGCTCCAAGACAAACAATGGCACAGCCACACCCGGCCCGGAAGGGGTCTCGGGACAGGGCAGACCAAACCTGGGAGTCAAAAGCAGGGTCAGCCCCAGGCTCTCTCTCCCCTCTCCTGTGGAGTCCTCAACAATTAGTCCAAGCTAGAAGAGGGGGAGGTTGGGAGGGTCAGATTACTCCAGTCCTTTCTAGGCTCCCAGGGCAAACCGCCATGTGGAAGGGTCCGTGGGGCTCCGCAGCCCAAATTTCAGGTCAGAACCTGAGTCAGCCTAAGGCTGTATCCCTCTCTCTCCCCTTTCCGGGAGTGCCAGATCCCTGAAGCCCCCTTTGTGGTCGCAGGCCCAGAGGCCCGAGAATTCTGAAGAGTGTGGGGGAGGGTGCCGGCAGCAGCAGAAGCTGCTACCTTCAACTCAGGGTTCTGTTTTCATGATTTCCCTCTTCTGTCACTCTCTCCTCTGGGTGGTGTGCAGCCTTCACATGTTGTCCTAAACCCTAGATGTTTTACGGGGCTGTTTCCGCTTGTCCTCTAGCTATTTTTCTGGAGAAGAGATTCCCATGACTTACTAGTCTGCCATCTTCCCGGAAGTCTCTCAAATCTTATTGACCATCTCTATAACAGTAAAACAACAGGGAATTGACCCCTAGGTCCACAGGTCACAACTATAACATACTCCAAGCTCGTGGTAATCACTCTTATTTTGGACCTCAAGCTAAAATTGATATGAGGATTCCAGAAGTAGACACCATCTGATGTAGACAGCTTCAACCCAACATGTCCAAACAAATACATGACACCCAAATTCCCTACCTGGGGATGATTTCTAGTTACCTAATTTGCTGTTTTCCATCTGGTGGGGAAGGCCTCTACCCATCTAGTAAAAGTGTCTATTAACACTAGGAGATACTTGTAACCCTCCTGTGATGGCATGTGGGTGAAGTCCATTTGCATTCTTCCCCTAAGTAAGATATCCTTAATGGAAAGAAGGCTTGTTGAGCCCTCCACTACTGGGGTCTTTGACTGGACTACACACAAATAACAATTTTGTGTTACTCTCTCAATTGTCTTTGTCATGCCCTGGCCTTCAAACAAGCATTTGGCCAGGCAAATTATGGCATCTTTTCCCTAAGTGTATGCCCTGGTATAGTCCATGGAGGACTTTCCATTTCAGAGCTCTAGGCAAGTAGATTTAGTTTTCTTTGGTATACCACCTAAGACTCTCAGGTGAATTGTAAATTAATTGCTCTGTTTTGCTCATTGGAGGTGTATTCCAGGCCTGGGGCAGTTGGAAGGGAGGGGGCTTAATTTAAGCTGCATCTTTAGCTACTGCATCAGCCCATGCATTTCCCTTGACTATAGCAGTGTTTGTCGTTTGATGTCATGGGCAGTGCATGAATGCAATTTCTCAAGGCAGCAGAACAGCTTCTAGTAAGTTAAGAATTTCTTGTTGATGTTTGATAGGAGACTTACTGTTAGTGAGCAAGCCTCATTCTCACCAGACAACAGAGTGAGCATGAAGGACAAGGAAGGAGTATTTAGAGTCTGTAGAGGTTAATTCTTTTACCGGTGGCTAGACTTAAGCTGTGGTTAAGGGCAATGAGCTCTGCCTTCTGATCCAAAGTCCCTGGGGGTATTGCTTGAGCTGTTATGGCTTCAAATTGAGAGACTACTGTGTAGAAAGCTTTTCTAACTCCTCTATAAAGCTATTTCCATCCCTAAACCACTCAAGATCTGGATCTTCTATAGAGTTTATTCCGTAGGTCTAGCCTACTTGAATAGTTTTGAGTGGGATTCTGAAGGCATGAGTGGAGAAGGGCTTCATCTGGTTTTTATTTCAGGTTCTTTGTGGTAGCAAGTTGGCTGGGTTGATGGTTTAGCAGACTCTTCACTGACTTTCAAGGGTTTCTAGTAATAGGGCTTGATATATATTTAGTCAGTTACCCATAAGGTATGGATAGCCTTTAGATTCTAATACTTATTTTATCATATCTGGGCTAAAGACTGTGGGGGTTTGGCCCAATATTTGCTTAATCACTTGCTCTATTAAGAGAGTGGTAGCCATATGGACATAATCTATGGTAAAGGGATAGAGTATAGTTGCATATTCAAGGATAGGGCAGATGGGTAGTGATACTACTGGGTTTGGTGGTGCAGGGTTGACAGGTGGATAGATTAGGAAGGGCAGGTTGTAATACCCAAAGCATGTAACTATGAATCTTGTCATTCCATGAGTCAAGACAGGGGAGTGTCACATGCCCCAGGGGGAGGGGAAGGAGGGAACAGAAAAGAACAAACAGGGGGTATTTAGTGGTCATGGGAAATGTTTTTCATTACCTTACAGTAATGGATACAGGACATGGTAAATATCATCAAAACTTATTAAACTGTGCTGTCTAAATTGTAAACTATGCTGTAAACCATTGGCAATGTTTAGTTGCTATATTTTACTATCTATATAACCTTATAACAATGCTAAAATTCATTTTAAAAAGGGTTTTTTAATATGGGGTGGGGAAGGGGGAGGGTGATTGGTTATGTGGGAGTCTCTAGTATTCCATATGTGAGTTTGCTTTGACCTAAAACTTCTTTGAAAATTAAATGAAAATTTAGACACTGGGGAATGAGAGAGGGAAAGTGTCATGGTACACTGGACATCCGATAATAAAGTGATAAAAGGAAAAAAAGAATAATAATTTTTTAAAGGAATTTCTTTTTTTTTATTTTATTATGGGTAAAAATCAAAATTCTCACAATACATACAAACATTTGCAAAATGATATATAAATATATATGCATATATGTGTATTTGCTTACAAAAATGTTATATATATATATATATATATATATATATATATATACACATATATTTTAAGAGGTGCTTAGATTACCCAAAATATTACACGGAACCCACTGGGATTCCCATGTTGCCCACCTCCCACACCTCCCACCACATCCCACACAAACATCTCCCACAGTGTGGAATTTCTTTTTTTTTTTACATTTTTTTGAATGTCCCAATCCAGTAATTATATTTTGTTTCTAGGTGTTGTTTTTTTTTCTTCTGACTTTCATTGGGTTTATCTCTTCCATTTGAGCTTATCATTGTTGTTTCTTTTTCCTATTAATTGTATTTGGTTATTAAAAGGGCTACATGTTCAGGGAAGATTTAGATCACAGAAGGGTTACAATGGGGACTGCAGAGAATCGTTGGAGGGGGGTGTCTGGGAGGGGGTATTCATGGGAGTAATTAATCTGAGTATACATGAAAGATATATAAAATTGTACAAATGATCGAAGGATGGGCACGGTCATGGTGGGTGGACAATAACTCAATAAATGAGGAAATATGAATTCCCAGCCTGGAGAACCCTGCCACATTCTCCAAGGGAGCAGCAACAGTCCTCTGAGTTCAGGGACAGTGTCTGTCAAAAGAGGATGGACCACTGACAAGTTCTTATTATTGATGACTAGCCTTATGAGTCTTTGCTCTTGTAATTGAAACTTAGCCTACTGTTATGGGGAGCCTAAGGGTTGTCACCTAAGAGCATCCTTGTTGCTCAAATGTAGCCTCTCTCTAAGCCAAACTCAGCATATGAATGCTTTACCTTCCCTCCGGCTTTTGGCATGGCTCCCGGGGATTAGCCTCCCTGGCAAAGAGGGATTAATACCAAGTGCTAACTGGCAACACGACTGGAAAAAGACCTTGAATAAAAGGGGGAAAAAGTAAAGACAAATGAGTTCAAGTGGCTAAGAGACTTCAAAGAGAGTCGGGAGGTCATCCCAGAGGTAATGCTTATGCACATGTCAGTAGGATCTCATAGAACACTAAAGTGTATAGCACCCCACAACAGAGGGGCTCCTCAGGGCTCTGGAGACACCCAGGTCCTATATAAGGGGGGATATCCCCAGAGACTGACACCTTATCAGTGGGCTCTATTTTGGAATCTGTGCTCCTGAGAGTGACAGAGTTGGACTTAAATAAGTCCTCCCTGCACATGGTTCATCAGTTCCTTCTCTTCAAACCTATATGTGATGCTGGAGTTTTTAGGTGTACTTCCAGAGACTGGAGCCTCTGGCCTACCTATGTGCCAGATGTGCTGGAATCTCAGTGGAGCTGCAACTCCTACCCTACAGCTCAATGGACTCATCCAAGTCCCCTGGCTAGGAGACAATGATGGGTAATGGACATCCCAGGGAAGGGAGAGGGCCTGCAGTTGCAGGCTGGATAATCCCACCCACCATATCCATGGGATATAAGCCCTCTCTCACTTGGAGATGGAGTGGACATCACCATCCCAGTTCCCTCCAGATTGGGGAAAGAACTATGGACTAGAGTGGACTTAATGGTATTCTGTTGTACACATATTGTGATTCTAGCAATGGAAGAAATTATAACAGTGAGATGGAGCCAGGGGCCACTGGACACTTTTGGGGCAGGGAGGGGAAGGGCAGTTGAAATACAGGGGATTTTTTGGGACTTGGGGGTTGTCTTGAATGCTGATATGGCCACGGATATAGGCCATTTTAAATCAACACACACCATTCAGAACTGTGTGGGAGAGAGTGTGGTCTACGATGTGAACTGTGGTCTATGCTTGGTGGCAAGGTCCCAGGATGTGTATATCCATTGAGGGTGATGAGCCATACTGATGAAGGATGTTTGTGTGGGATGTTGTGGGAGGTGTGGTAGGTGGGGAACATGGGCATCCCTATAATTTCTGTGTAATATTTAGGTAATCTAAGAACCTTTTAATATATATATATATATTTTTTTAAATCAATTTTATGGATGCATATTAATAAAGCATAAAATTAAAAAAGAGAGAGAGAGAGTGGTAGCTCCTATGGCTCTTAAGCAAGATGGCTGCCCCTGTGCTGTGTTATCTGTTGGCTTAGAAAAATAGGTCACTGGTTATTTCTCAGTTACATACAGAATGAAGAGTTTGTTTAAATTAGGAATTCCTAACACTGAGGGCTTAATTAAAGCTCATATTAAGGCAACGAAGGCAGTTTCTTGATCTTCCCTCTTTTCTAGGGCTGGCTATCTGGCTCTGAGGTAGTGTCTTATAATGGTTGGGGCTGTTCCTCAAATCTAGGTATCCACATTCTATACTATCCAGCCATTCTGAGGAAGGCTCTTAATTGTTTTTTTTCTGAAGGGTGGGGAGGCTGAGGAAAACTGATGATGATTTGAATCCTCTCTGGAGAGAGTGACTGTTCCCTAGGGGTAAGGATGAATCCTAAATAAGAGACTTTTTATTTAGAAATTTTTACTTTAGATGTCGATATTTGGTAGCTCCTGTCAGCTAAGAAGTTGAGGACTAGAATGGAGTTGGGATCTGAGACTTCTTTTGTCATGACAGAGTACCACCAATGGGTAATGGACGTGAGGGCAGGCATCCAAATGAAACCCTTGCTTGTAGTCCTGAAAAAGGATGGGCATCTGAACAAGAGAGAGGTACCAGAGGAACTATCAGGAGGAGCAAAAGCTGCTGCTTCATTATGTGGGATATGGGCCCCTCTCTTCTGTGTGGCAGGAGTGATGGTGGACTTGAGGAAGATACAGCTCTCCCCTCCCTGCAAGCAGAGGATCTAGGTTCTCACATGTACTGGGCAACTTAAGGGTCAGAGAACCAACCCAGGGAACCCCATCAGTCTCAAGCCACACCCTCCCCCTGCAGAGATGCAGCTGAGGACACTCCTTCATGGCCTGGGGATTCCAGTCCTTCATCTGGGTGGTGTGTGATTGGGTGACACTGGTGTCTTCCCTAAGACCTGTTCAAGAATGTGGTGCCCAGTGCTTACCATATCCATTAGTCTGGGCTCCACCTGGTTCCAGACCCACAAGAGGGAGAGCTCCTGGTACTCACCATCTGCACCACTTTCACCCACTTCAATCATGTGGCCAACTGCATCATCACCATCTGCCATGGGGACCAAAACATGAAGGCCCCAGATAAGAGCAGGGTGGTGGAGCACTGGATTAAGCTGGCCAGGTTTTGTCACCTGAGTATGGTTCCCCCACCCTGGATTCTGAAACTCACTCTTCCTTTTTAATGAGCCCTCAGGATTGGAGGGTGCTCACATCCTCTCCACAATCCCTAGACCATCCCTGCTGAGTGGCACAGTCCTTACTTGGCACGTTCTTGGAGCGGTGATTACTTCCTTCCTATATTCAATCCTAGGTTGAGCTAAAATCCTGCTCCTTGTGAGTGTGAACTGCTGGACCCAAGGTGTGCCCTTGAGGGATCTCTGGGCATCAGCATCTTCCAGGATGTGAGATGCCAGCTGAAGGAATTGATGCTGAAGTATGTGGGAGCCCAGCTCCATCTCTCTGTTTGTTAATTTCTCCTTCCCTTTCCTCTAAATCAGGAATGTAGGGTTCCTGATTTCACAGTGAAAGTTCCTTTGTAAAATTTCAGTTGGGTCATTTCTGGGCCAAGAGGAAGAGGGATTTGTTTCACCATGCACAGCTGGGGAGCAATGGGGTGCAGTAGGCACTGGACATTATATGTGGTGGCAGCAGTTCGGCTTTTCCAGGAGGAGATATTGAATCAGAAGTTTTACCAGCTCTCCATATGGGGAAGATTTTCATCCCAGGGCCTTGTCAGCAGTGACATATGTCCAGGTAGTTATGAGAATTATTTGGGAGGCTTATGAATTATGGCAGCTCCTGTAAAATATGGAAACAGGAATCAAAATGTTGATGCCCAGTTCTGCTGGAAGCCTTTGTTTTGCCTGGCTATTCAGAGATGATACATCAGGGTATCCCTTCCTGGAGGGTAAAAGAAAGTTCTCAACAGGAGGACCCTCCTGAGGGACTGTTAGGGGTAGGAGCAGTATTTGGCATGACCTTGGGCAGAGATTGTGGGGCAGAGACTCCAGGAGTTGAGGCAGGAGTTTCTGCTCAACCAGGCTTCCAGTGACACTGACTCTTTCTCTCCCCAATGGCTCTTCTGGCAGTCTACTTGTCTACACACTGTAAGGTCAGCTTTACTGACCCCTGGTCAGTGGTGGTGGATGGTGAGGTGACTTCAGCTTGGACAAGGCCTTACACTGAGTGGGTGGAGTCAGTGACTTCTCCAATTCCCCATGCAGCCAGGAGCAAGTCACTGACCTCTTAGGCCTATGTCTCCTCAACTGGAAATGGAGTGATGACAAACTGTGGAAACTTCTTCACAGGAAGGGTAGAGGTTCATGGAAGGACAGGAATTTCAAGTAAGATTTCTCATGGCCTCAAGTTGAAGGAGATGCAACAGAGAGCATCACAATAACAGGATGTAACCCTGAGTTTTCATGGGTCCAGTTCTTACCTACACTTTACAAATGAGCCACCAGTCTCAGGGAGGCCAGGCAGCTCACCCAAGTCACACACCCAGAAAGAGTTGGAGCTGGGATTCACATATCCAATTAGAGCTCATAGCTGGTGGTAGCAGCATTTCTGCTTGTTGAGGCAGGCAGCCTGTCGAAGGGTCCAGGACAGGCTGTAAGGTTAATTGAGTGAAGGGAGGATAGTATCACTGACCTTGTTCTCAACCCTCAAAGGAAGAGACCTCCAAGGATTACACTCTGGAGATGAAACCAAAGAGAGCCCAGCAGATGCAGCTGCAAGAGAGAGTGAGTGTGCCTGAAATCAGGGTGAGGTATGGCATGGCTGGCCTCTGAGACTTTAAGGGAGCCCCATTTTCTAGGTAACGAGAAATGATATTTGGCTAATTGGTGCTTAGAGGGGTATTAGGAGGGAGGTGGTGAAGATCCCCAGATTCTTTCAGTGAAAGGAGTGGTTGGGGAGTATGAGTCTCAGTCTGGGGAGTTCTCCCCTGATACCGATATTGTCATACAGGGCACTCTTCCCTACCTGGGGCCATTCCTCAGGGAACTGCCCTTGCTGTACCCATCTCTTCAGGACCATCTGGATGTGAGTGGGTAGAGTTTGGATCCTGAGGTTTTGGTTTTAGAGCCCATTCCAGAAACCTGAGTTCTCAACACTGGGTGCACCTGGTCCATAGGAGCCTCACTGCACCTCTGTGAGCTGGAGGTGTAAGTTCCAGTTTCCAAATGAGTAAGCAGATGCATTACCTTCTGATTGCAGAACTGAATAATGCTGTGGCTGAGCTGGGAATTGCCTCTGCATCAGGCATGAACTTTGTGGGAACATAAGATTGGACCCTCCATTGCCAAGCAGCATGGAAGAGGCTGAGGAGTCCCTTCACCCTGGCCACACCTTCTCTCCCTCTGTCATCAGAGGGGTTGAATGGATTTTACTTTAGCCTTTGCCCAGGTCCCCTTCTTTTAGTTTCCAAGGCTGCATTGTTCCAATTCCTGGGAGTGCTGGCCTGTCCCTTGGTGGCTCCTCCCTGTAGTGCACATGAGAAGGGATAAAGGGAGCTGCTAATGACATGAGGGACCACTTCGATTGAGCTGGGCTGTCTGTCTTCCAGGAGAGAATGATCTATTACAAAAAAAAGGAGAAAGGTGAATAGCTTTGAGCATCATTACAGGGTAGGGTGTGGTTTGGGTACTAAATCAGAGTCCAACCTGGTCAGGACATTTCATTGTTTCATCCACATTCTGCTTTGTTAAAGGAAAAGTTTGATTCAAAGAGATGAGGTAGGCATACCACACTTAGGGGTGGTGTATGAGGTGGCATCAAGGACATTTTCCTGGAGAAGGAGCTGTGTGACTACTGTTCTGGGAATAGGAATGTTTTTTATCCGAGTACAGGTGATGGGGGGCACCATATAAGCAAGAACTCTGACACTGGAAGAAGCCCTTTCCTACACAGCAGACCCCCACAGGCCTTCTCTCCATCTGCTTCTTCCCTTTCATCCCAGGAATACCAGGTCTTTTTGCAGATCCTGGTCATGCAAGAAAGCTTCAGTTATAACCATCTGGTGCCTGAGGAGCAATTTTGTTCTTGATTTGGGACATTGGATCAGCTCAGCAAGACTAAGAGGTAAAGGCAGGGAAGAAACTGGGCAACAGCAGCACACACCCTCCCTTTTACTCAGGTCCAGAGAACCTGCAGCCAGGGCCCTTGGTCACTATCAGACCTCTGGCCTGGAGAACCCTGGGTTTACAAGTCTTCTTCAAATGAAACTCTGGGAGGAAACCCTGGTTTTGTCTTCTCATAGCCACAGAACAGATATCTACCCTGTAGACAGATATCTATCTGTCTTGTGACTTGCAACACCTGTCACTGTCAACCAGCAACACACTCCAGGCTAAAACCTCCCAGATGCATTCCCAATCCAGGGAAGCCAAGTGCCGCTGCCTAGGAGCTCAATGTTGCCTTGAGCTAAGATATGGTGCAGGGAATCCACAATTTAGTGTTATGGTCCCCACTCCACTCCTGACCAGCTCTGTGATAGGGTTGAATCTCCCATTGTTCTTGACCTTGTTTTCCCTTTAAGAAAATGGATGATGCTAAGGGCTCTCTCCTGTAGCTGGTGCCATAGCTCCTGTGGACTGAGGGAGCATATGGCAGGGGGCCCAGCCCAGAGGACAGTGGGAACATGAGGGTGTGGATGGTGTCCTGATGGAGGATTCAGGTGTGCCACACTTCCTTCTAGCCACCAGGAACCCACCAATGGGCCCAGCAGTAATGGCACTTCCCACTCCAGTGTCCAGGTCCAGTGAGGCTCTGATCACAGCAGTGAGGATGCAGTGGCTTCCCACCCCACACATGTGGCCAAGACATCCCAACATGATCAGAAAATCCACATGGGCCTTGACCCTGAGTCCTTAGATGGCTAGAAGAAGGTGCCTGCCTACAGCTTCTCCGTGAAAGGTCTTCCACTTATCCTCCCTACCCAGTGCCCACATTCCCTTTACCACACCAACAAAACAGGTGGAAGAGTCCCACCTTGCAAGACAGCTTCTTAAAGGCCCCTGGAGATCATCACCAGCCTGGGGATTCCTCCAGACTCCAGGGTTTCTCCTGATCTTGCTCTCCCCTGCAGTGTGGGGAACTGACCCCTCTTTCATGCCTGGAATGGCCTGGAGTCACCTTGCCTCCAGCGATACCTCCTCTTCTTCAGCCCATCCCATGCTCATAGCCACACTGCACACTCCAAGAACTTCAAGCCCAGGGATGCTCTATAAGAAGCAAGGGGCAACACCAGCATCATCTGCATAAGCCTGGACATGTTCAATGGAAACAATTATAAGAGCATCCTGGTGAGCCAGGCAGGTGGCATTCCCCTGGGTTCCCTCACTGGGTCAGGCAGTGAATGAGGCATAATTGATATGTGCCCTCCTTGCTCTTTTGTAGCTGCCATGCTAGTGGGTTGATAAGGACAGACAAATCTGGAAGGATCAAAGACTGTGAGTACAATGGTGGCCATGGCTGAGCATGGTAGATGAAGATTTGAAGCTTCCATGTTGAGGTCAAACAGTATGGGATGACCTCAGTGGGGCAACCCCTGAGAAGAAGGTTGGGAGGAGACAGCCTGGAAAGCCCTAAGCATAGCATGTGCCTGGACCATTTGAGGAAGAGTAATGAGGTCAGAGGTGAATGTGCAGGGCCCAGGGGCTGAAGTGAGGTCAGAGAGGAGATAGGGGCTGGATCACATTGGGCCCTGTGCAGGGCAGACCAGGAAAGCCATATAGGGGTTGATTCTGACATCCAGGTGTGGAGAGAAGGTGTTGCCCCAGGGTGATGGTAGTGAGGGGACCTGATCCTGGATAGATCTGCAGATCATGCCACCCCATCCCCACACACTCATATGCTGGCTGAGGTGCCATGTTACACACCTGCCCGATGCTGCACTTCTCTGTTCACTTTGAGTCAGGGAGGGTTGTAACTAAACTGTGACTTGTATGACACTTCATTTGAGTCCTGCCTGTGCCCAAGCACTCAGGGTGAGGCAGGTAAGCTCTGCTTCCTGCACCAGCATGGGGCAAAATGTAACTTCCAGCTCCTCCTCCCCATGAGAACCAGGCTTGGACTAGATGTCTCTTCTTGGAGTTCACTCATATTTTCATCCAGAAGGAGCTTGTTTCAAGGTGTGAATCCCAGGAGTAAAGAAGTGCCCAAGATGTGCTGGGAGGAGATGACAGAAACCTGTACCAACGTCCACATCCATCTCCACCACTCAGTTTTATGATGACCCTGTGTCTTTGGGGCCCTTTAAGGCCATAGGAGCTTTGCACGTTGTTGTGGACCTAAGTGAGAAGATTCAGCCCACAGGGGAAGGAGCTGTGAGACAGAAGGGTAGTTCTTAGGAGATGGGGGCACAAAGGTTTGGTGAAGACACCCTTCATTCCACAGAGATCTCCAAGGGTAGCATAAGAAGTTCAGTGAGTCTCTTATTTACCTAGTCCTGTCTGGTTGGCTTGGAGCCATGTTCTCAGTGCTGACACAGCCACAAAGGCACTCTAGCTGTTGCTCTTTAGGGAGCTAGCTTCATGGCCCAAGTCCTGATGGCTGGTCCTCTGACACTCCCCAGCTGACCTGCCAAGATAGGGCTCTGTCCATGATTTCCTGGGGCATGGAGAAGCACAACCTGTAGAAGGACAACCCAGAGGACTAAGAGCTGGTACAATTGATTTCAGAGGATCAAAGCAGGTCATGAGCCTCAGTAGAGTAGGCAGTAGGGAGGGGTTGGCCCTAACAACAAGGGTTGGTATCTTGTACATATCCCTACTTGTCCTGAAGAAGCCCTTAGTTCCCACAGCCAATTATTCTT
This sequence comes from Tolypeutes matacus, assembly GCA_026826555.1. Taxonomy (NCBI): domain Eukaryota; kingdom Metazoa; phylum Chordata; class Mammalia; order Cingulata; family Chlamyphoridae; genus Tolypeutes; species Tolypeutes matacus. The sequence goes on along the minus strand of JAKSZT010054364.1, from coordinate 403,742 downwards.
TTGGGCTCCAGTTTCTAGGGTTATACCCTCCCTGGAGTTGACCCAGGCAGTGAGGAACCTACATGAAAACACTCATCCTTCAGGAGCCAAGAAAAAGGCCTTCTCCTCTTGGTCATTGGCCATGAAGCCAAGCTTGCAGGCTCCCTTCATAAGGTGTCCTCTGGCCAGGATGTGATATGTTGTGCATCGATAACTATCATGACTGCTTGGGGCACAAATAACAAATATTAAAACCCATGCATAAATGATGCTAAAAACAATGCAAAATCAAATTAATCCCCTTAGGAGTCTCTGGGGAGCCAAATCAATATTCACAGCAGAGATACAAAGTATGGCAGCCTGGGTTCAGGGTCCATGGAGCAGTTACTTATGACCACTGTTTGGCCAGGGTGAGTGGGAACATCTCCTACATCAAAGGAAGACTGAGACCTAGAGGAGATAAAGATCTAGAAAAAGGCATGCACTCAAAGCAGGAGCAAGAATTCTAGTACAACATGGCCTTATAGCAGCAGGCTCTAGGCCAGAGGAGATGGTTGGAAAATAGGATCAGAGAGGAAATCCTTGTTCACTCTGAGGTATACCAAGCTGTGGAGGACTGCCTGGCTCCATGCTCAAGATGCTTGGCCTTGGTCTGCCATTCCCTTGGTTTCAGTAGCCTTGTACCTAAGAGTGTTGGATTTGGGAGACATGTCTGCAATCTATAATGCTTATTCCAACTCCAAGATTGCCATGAGTGAAGGCATTGAGTTGTGGGGACTGGAGAGGCCAGATTAGATGACTCAATAACAACACTAGGCTGAGGTAGCCAGTGGCAGAGCCTGATCAATTGTGAACAAGATTCCTTGAGATCAAAGCTTCTTGAGTCTTTCCTTTTGGCTGGTGTTGTTCACAGGGGTTCTTGGCAGAACTGGGTCTAGATTGGGTGACTCATGTATCTGGCACAGACTGGCCTTAGTTGCAGCCAGAAGAGGTGGGGTGATCTGTGGATCCTGGTAGCACAGATGATCATCCATCTGTCCATCTCCACCAGAGCTGAAGATCCCTGACAGTGCCGATGTCTTATTCAATGGAATAATCAGGCTACTGTCATTTCTTCCTGACCAAGCAGACCTTTCCCATGGGGTCCAACATCAATACAGGAGTATGCTCAACCATTCTTCAGAGGAAGAAGAAGGGAGTCAAATTCCCAAAGGTCAACTACCTGCAGGTCCTAATGCCCGCCAAACACATTGTCACCCTTCTTGGTTTAGCTGGTCAGTAGAGTTAGCTGTCACAAAGCAAAATTTGCCAAGCCAAGTGAGCACTTCTATCCCAACCAGCCAGGCTGGGCTGACCCCCAACTCTAGTTTCACCTCTGAACCTCTCCTGCTGCCTGGCATGACACTGCCCTTTGTCAGGCTTTCCAGTATTCCAGTGTAGCACTAACTGCCTTAGGGTGCACTGCACTGTCCTCATGCCCATTGACACCCACCCATGATGTTCTCAGTGGTCCTGTCCCTGCCTTGACACACTCTAGCCTTTCTAAGGTGTACCAAACATTCTATCATCAGAACCTACAGGATTGATTTCTTCCCCACCCACCCTCACTCTAGTTGCTCATCCCTGGGGAAGAAGAGAAAGGCCATTTCCACCCAGCCAAAGATTCAATGACAGAGATAGTTAGGGCCAATCCAGGCCCATGCAAGTCAAATTTCTAGCCCAGCATGAGCCTCACATGACTGTTTCCTGGGGTTTATGGGACCACATGAGTTGGGGTTTGTGGGAGGGTATAATTGAGGGGTTGAGATGAATCTAAGCATCTTTTAAAATAAAAAAGGAGTAAATTACAAAAAAAGTACACTCATCAATTGTAACAAAAAATTAAAAAAATAAAAAATAAAATTATATGAACACACAAATATGTGATTATAGCAAATACCATTGATTGTACACATTGGATGAAATATATATTTATTAATATGTATTAAGAAAATTGATTTGTTAAAAAAATTATAAATGTCATATTAAATTTTTTTTTTTAAATTACCTATTAGGTAGGGGTAATGTTTATTTTTTGTAAATAACAAAACTTATACTTGAATATTATATTAAATCCTTTTTCAACTCTACCCAGGCAGTTGAATTTTGGTTCTTTTGTGTACTATGTTGATTTTTATGAGCTACCAGCTCTCACATGGCCCTTCATATAAGAAATCATTCAGTGTGGCAGTTTATTTTGTACAGAAGTAAGAAGGGGCAGTAAAACTTTCCTGGTTTACTGAAGCAAACATACAGCCCACCTTTCCCTGAGTGTTTTAACCAGTGTTCCCTAAGGAAACAAAACCAACAGGGGATATCTACAAATATTATGGAATTTTATAAGACTGTCTTTCACAATTATGTAATTGCACAGGTCCAAATTGCATAAGCAGGCTGCAAAACAGGAACTCTGATGAAAGCCAATATGAATTGCCCTAGGGTAACTGGCTGGCTGAAGTAATGATGGCAATTCTCTCTTCTGACTGCTGAAATCATCACTTCCCCATGTAATACCTTCATTTGATTGGATGAGACATCTCTCACAACTCAAGGAAATCAACTTAGCTGATTATAGATGTAAACAGCCATAAATGTAATCAACTTATTAATGATTTGAGAACAATAAATATTCTCACAGTAACAATTAAGTCAATGCTTGTTTGACTAACTGGCACCATTACCAGGCCCATTTGACACATGAGTGTAACCATCACACAGAGCAAATGTGCACTTCATTATCAGTAAGGAGCTGAGGCTGACCACCTGACCCTTCTGACCTTAGAGGTCATAGGACCTTTCTCAAGGTATAGCAGCCACCTCTGGATTTTTGGGGATCTTTGCAAAAAACACTTGAAAAGGCTATTTCCTGACCCAGCACAATGGTTGCCTATGTACAGATTTAGAGGAATTGGGATAGTATTTTTCTTTTCTTGCTGAGGTATCTTTTGATGAACAAATAGGAAGTTGCCTTTTCAAGTTCAAAATGTGGAATTCCATCAGCACCAGGTGGAGATATCAAATATATAAATAAATATGTAAATCAAATATATAATAATCAAAAATTAAAATGTGGAAAGGAAAAGGCTTGATTTCATGGATAAATGCCATGTAAACTGAGGCTTACAAAGGGGGTGACATTCCCAAGACCACATGGACAGGTCTTCAGGCTCCAAATCACAACGATCACTTAAATTTTCCTGATGTCTTCTTTTGACATCAAAGTGATAGCTGGGTGAGTGATTTTACAATTTGAGCCTCAGAACAGGAATAGGGTTTTAGAACTGTATGAAAAGGCATCTAGCAACTGGGCAAGGCAGGCTCAGCCACAAACTCACAGGTCCCTGTAGGCCAGAATGGAACCAGAGGAGCTCAGAACAAGGAAGTCCCTAATGGTCTCCACATACATGGTTTCTATTTCCTTGGAGGCAGTAGAATATAGTTGTGAAGACACAGCACTGGTGTCAGGAGCCTAGCTCCAAATCCCAGCTTGCCTCATTCTTGGACAATTTGCTAACAGCCCTTTCCCTCTGATTCCATGTCTGCAAAATGGAAACTAATATAAGTGCCAACCTCCTAGAGTTCTTAGATAATATGCAAATAGTAATTGCACCATGATGCTAGCATTTGCTTCAATTTCCTGATGGGCAAATGGAAGCTCTTTAGCAGTCTCACGGCAAGTTCATAACAGATCAAAAACCAAGGGCTCAGATTCCCTGAATTCTTTCACCAGTCTCTCTTGTCTCATATGTCATCCCCTTAAATTTCAATTTCCCTGCTGCAAAACAAGCATTTGTATACCGTAACACAGTTTTGAGAAATAGAATAAATGAAACCACAGTTTTCAGTTACTGGACAACAAGCAGTGCAGATCAGAGATCCCTGAGTAAGGGATACAAATGAGGTGATTGCCCCATCATGTGGTCTGGAGACCATTTGCAGGCTGAGTACAGCCCAGGTGGATCTGACTGTGTCCCTGAATTCAGACCATGGGACAGGGAGTCTGGGAAGAAGGGTGAGTCCCATTTAATGGCAGACTGGCAGTGGGAGAGAGCTGCATGGAGAGAAAAGGGCTGCAGAGAGAGAAGACTTTAGAGCTCTGCAGAGTGATCCCCTCAAGTCTTCAACTGAATAAAGCACAAGTATATAAGGGGTTGACCAAAGTCTTCAGAAGATAACATGAAAGAGCGGGGCAGCACAATCCTCAGAGTTCACCTGGGACTGGGAGGAATTCATGTTTCCACCAGGCAGAATGGAAGAACCTCATAAGTCAGGGGTCATTGGGCAGAATGCTCAGAGGGCATTGTTTCTTTGGTGGAAAGGAATTAGCCATGGACTAAGGGCTGTTCTGGACCCACCTAACATAGATTAAAAGAACTACTCAGTGACACAAAAGTGCTTCCCAGAACAAAGCTCAAGAATATATAAAGGAATATAAAAAGGAAAATGAATAGGGGCAGGGGAAGAAGGCTGGTGGTGTCTAGGAACTGAGAGTTTGAGAATTTTATAAATTTAAGCTGTTTAAGAGGTCAGGAAAATAGTCAAAAATTTTTAAAATTTTAATTCCAATTCTAGCATCTTCTCCAAAGTCTGATTTCACCTATGTACATAGTCATCTCTATAAGGATGTTCATGAAGATTTTTGCAACACAAAAGACTGGAAACATCTTATGTGGCACATATAGTTTAAAAAGTAATGGAAAATGCACACAAAGGATTATTGCACATTGTAAAAAGAGAGTGAGGATTATCTGTACATGCTGATAAGAACTATTCTGAGCTCCAAAATAATAGCTAAATGGAAAAATCAAAGTGCATAGTCTGTCTGGATTGAGAAGGGCAATAAGTGCTAGAAAGAGATTGGGAAGACATAGTAAGAAAATAGAACAGAAAAGATCTCATTAACATCTAGTCATGGAATTTTTAAGTGATAAAATGTGAGTATATAGAATTCAATGAAATAGATTATTGAAAATGATTTAAACTTTTGCCTTTTATGTTTTGCAATGGTTATTTAAAAATTTAAAATACATATGTGACTTTCAATATATTTCCATATGGCAACACTGGATTTGATTTGGCTGTCTCAAATACACACACACACCATATTTGTATTATGCATAGAACATTTCTGGAAGGATACTTAAGAAATATTTAGCAGGCATTGTCCCTGGGAACATACAGGGTATCTGAATGGGATGAAGAATTATTTTATGCTAACTATTTCTTTGCAAAATTTGAATAAGAAAAAAAGAGCCTGCAATAAGTTTTACTAATGCTGAGAAATGATAAATTGGCCCAGTTCTAGGGCTTTACAGTTTATAAAGTGCTTTCTAAAATCACTGTATCCTCTGCATTGAGTGACCAGACTAAGTTCAGTCCAATTAAATGTAAGCAGAAGTAACCTATGGGGCTTTGGGCAGGCTGCTTATTGGATCTGACCAAGCTGTGAGGACTCCTTTGCCCTTACTCTTTTTCTCCTTTCTGACACCTTAAAAGAGACATGACTGCTTTCTTAGGCTAGAGATCTAAGAATACATCCTGGATCATGAGAGAGTTTTATGGAGAGACACCACAATCCAAGATCCTGGTGCAGCAAGAAAAATGATCACTGAACTGCTGTCTTAGGCAGTTCAGAGTCAGTATGCACTGCAACCTCAATAGCCCTTCTACATGGCCACAGATGTTGTTCCAAGGGGCATGTGAAGCAATCTGCTACACATCTGTGAGAGTTTGTTGGAATTATTAAGAAGGGAAATTCTCTTTTCTGTGCCTGGAATGAATAGGTTTAGTGATTCCTATGGTCACCAGGTAGAAAAAGCCCACTGAATACTCTGGCCAACACAAAGAAAAGCAGATCAGAGAGCAATGCGATATAGATGAGAAAGAGATCTAGTTGTGATGAGGTCTATTAAGCCCCTGGATTCAGCTTTGCTTGAAACAGTTCTACTTTTTTTTTTTTTTTTTTTTAATTTTTATTTATTTATTTATTTATTTATTTATTTATTTATTTATTTATCTATCTATTTATTTATTCATTTATTTATTTTATATATATATATACATATATTTTAAGAGGTGCTTAGATTACCTAAAATATTACACGGAACCCACTGGGATTCCCATGTTGCCCACCTCCCACACCTCCCACCACATCCACCACAAACATCTCCCATAGTGTGGCCCACCAACCTCAATGAACTTACACATCCTGGAGCCTTGCAACCAACCATAGACCACAGTTCACACTGTAGACCACACCCTCTCCCACTCAGTTCTGAGTGGTGTGTGCTGATTTAAAATGGCCTACATCCATTGCCACAACAGTACTCAGGACAACCTCCAACTCCCAAAGAAGCCCCTGTATTTCAACTGCTCATCCCCTCCCTACCCAAAAACTGTCAAGTGGCCACTGGCTCCACCTCATTGTTATAATTTCTTGCAATGCAAGAATCACCATATGTGAGCAAGAGAATACCATCAAGTCCACTCTAGTCCATAGTTCTTCCCCCAATCCAGAGGTGACTGGGATGGTGATGTCCACTCCAACTCCAAGTGAGAGAGGGCTTATATCCCATAGATATGGTGGGTGGGATGATCCTGCCTGCAGATGCAGGCCCTCTCCATTCCCTGGGATGGCCATTTCCCATCGTTGTCTCCTCACCAGGTGACTTGGATGAGTCCATTGAGCTGTAGGGTAGGAGTTGCAGCTCCGCCTAGATTTCATGCACACCTGGCACATAGGTAGGTGGGAGGCTCCAGTCTCTGGAAGTATACCTAAGAAACTCCAGCATCACATGTAGGTTTGAATAGAAGGGACTGGTGAACCATGTGCAGGGAGGACTTATTTGAGTCTAATTCTGTCACTCTCAGGAGCACAGATTCCAAAATAGAACCCACTGATAAGGTATCAGTCTCTGGGGCTTTCCCCCCTTATATAGGACCAGGTTTTATTATTTCCTTATGTGAACCCACTCATTCATTTCCTTTATTATTATTATTATTATTATTATTATTATTATTATTATTTGCCCTTAAGCCAATGGGAGTTGGGTACCTTCATTGGCAAACAAAAGAGGCCTGACTAATACAATGCCATGGGTCTTCACAGGGCCCCCTCACATTCAAGCCTACTCAGAACTGGGGCCACCCTGAGGGCAATGAACAGATCTGTGCCTTCCTGTGGACAGTGCTGCCTGAGAAGTTGGGGGACATCCTTCGTCTGGTGAATTGCCAGGAAAGGCTTTGCTTCCTCTGAGCAAGGGGCAAATGCCTATGCTTTAACTCATGGTGTCTTGTTTGGGTTTTGTTCTTAGCAGTAAAGCCAGGAATATGGTAGGATTTTAGGTTAAGTGATGCTTTTCTCCTTTTAGCCATTTCCAGGTCTCTGTAATTTCCTAGAGAGAATGTTAGGGTTCAGATTCCTGATAAACAAGTTCCTTGCTTCAAGGATTGTCAGATATCCAGCCCTCCTTGACTCTTCCATTTACTGACTGTGCATTCACTGCTCTTTTTCCCTTAGATATTTAGTGATATCTCATTATAGTTCAAGCCATAATTTCAGGAAGAAAAGCACTCAAGATGCCTGCATGATTAGTTTATCATGAAGTGGAGGTTTTTTTTCCTCTTTCTAGAATATTCAGAATAAAAATGAAAAATTAATGATTTGTTTTTAAATATTTTCTCCAAAAGCAATGACCTTATCTCAAGTCATGTATTTTGCTACATATATCTGCAGGTGAAAAATTTTCCTGTTCTAAGACAAAATCATACATCTTAAGGATATTGTGTTGAGTCCAAAATATCTGGTTAGAATCCTCATTGGCTACTTCCTAACCATGTGCCTAAGGCAAGTTACACTCATCTCAGGGCACCCATTTTATGTGAATGGAGAGTATGATAGGGCTTACTTCAGAAGGTAATGGTGAGGATTAAGTTAGATAATATCTATAGCATACCTACCTGTTCATTGCCTGGCAAGAACTGGGGCTCAGTGATGTGGTTATCATACTAATGGAAGAATTTTTTTTTCTCTTTTCTTTAATTGCTTCTAAAGGCATCCATATTGGCCATTAATCTTTAAAGAAAAAACAGGGATATATATTTAGAGAAATTTTTCTCTTTGGGAAGATCATCCTCACAAGATTCTGCAACTGGAGTCAATATGGGAATACAATCTCTATTCTCTAACCTACAAAGATTGAAGCTCTATGCCCTACCAGGAACCAAGTAGTAAAGGTGTTTGTTTTTTTTCCAGCACCTGCAGGATATACATACATCTCCAGATTCTTGGCTTTGGGTTTTCAAAAGCATTCTGGTTTTCCTTACTTCCAAAGTTGTAGCAGATTTGTTCTTTCACACAAAATTCAAGGTGTTCAAAGAGCTCAAAGGGGGGCAGGCAGGCAGCTCAAGTTGAGGATGGCACTGAACAGCCACAACTACAAAAGGAGTTAGAGAAAGGAGAGGTGGGGGCAGTATGATCTCAATGACTCCAGTCAGAAGCACAAAGTCTGGAGGAGGGAGGACCACTGATGTTGTGAGTCCTCTTCTGGTCCCAACTCAGAGGATGCCCAGGGAGACTGTGGGGCATCGTGTTGACTTATAGCTAGGGATCTTGGGAACCAATGGTGTAAAGAGAGAACTGCCAGGTGATCCCCAGGAGGAATGCAGAAATATCTTTCTCCAATTCTTTCAGATAGCTGACCTTTCCTGAGTGCTTGTTCTATGTCAGACACTGGGCCAAAAATGGGTGTTGGAGAAAAATAGTGCTCACTGGGACATGAAGACCAATGATTGCAGGCAGGAAATTTATTGAGATGCTCTCCCAATGGAACGGTTCTGAAGATTAGACTTCAGCCTACTCCTGGAAGGAGTAATATGAATTTATACATTATCTTCCTATGTGGGGAAATGATAGTCAGTCAGAGGGGTTTGAGGGTCTGAGTGAGGTGCCAGGGCCAATAGGAAGCCCTTGAGGTAAAATTTTCCCTTGTATGGCTAGAGGGTAGTGGGTTAGGGAGTTATGTTTTCTTGGAATGCTGGAGGAGCAGGTGGTGCTTTGATCTGGAGGGGGTGAAGGTCTCTATTCCACTTTACTTCCATCTCGATGTGGTTTCTTTGTTCAACCTTTGGGGGAAGTGCTGTGCTTTCAGGCACATGGGTTGTGGGGGGCTTTGTCTTTAATCAATGCATGTCAGGGGGAACTGAGTCACAGCTTGTTAATTATTACAAACCTAGTGTGGGGGAACCTCTAACAATGGGAAAAAAGAGAGGGTAAGACTTGACCCCTACCTTTGATTAGCACACATACTGATGGATGTAAATAAACCACATTAGCAACTAAATAGACATGTGGAAATTGCAGAGAGTGCAGTGCTTAAATAAGCAAGTATGAAAATGGATCATAATAACAAAAGAAAGGTGACTATGCAGTGTGAAATACAATCTGGTGACCTTGAAAGGTCTTTAAACTACAAGGCAAGAACAATATTAATTTTGCCATAAATTTGCTCTGAGCAGATCTACAGGATACAGGAAAATCTAATCATTTAAGTTGACCTTTACTTAGTACCTACTTTGATCTGGCTCCTGGGCCAGACATTGTGATCACTGGAAGAAAAATTCTGGTTTTTACTTTGAGATGCTGACAGTCCAGTGGGGAGATAGGCAGGACAATACTTGGCATGATAGATGCTCTCTCAGAGGCATTTCCATGTGTGTTCTGTAGAAATTCAGAAAATAGAACATGGACATTGCCTAATGATACATATCAGGGAAGGCTTTCTGGATATGATGACATTTAACAAGTTCACAAAATATAGGCAGGAAATGTTATGATGGAAATAAGCAGGAAGAAGGACATTGTTCATTCAAACACTGAGTGAAGTCTAATTATGGCTGGTCAGTACTTGTGTGAATATAGGTTGTGAAGGTGGGACAGGAGTGAACAATGCAAGGAGTAATTGCTGTGATGACAGTCACTGCAGCAGCATAACTTAAAATCTCCTTGCATTCCACAGAGGCAGACAAAACAACCAGGTTGTCATCACAAAAACCCACAGGCATATTCAAAATATTTAGGTGACAAAACACATTGGAGATCAGCATCTGTGGATGTGGAAGTAGAGACAATTAGGGTTACTAAAAGCTTGAGAACAGAAAAAAAAAAAAACAAATTTCAGGCAGCAGATACAATGATGTTGAGATTTTAAAATAAAAAATAAATGACAAGAGTTTGGAGAGAAAATTATAGACATAGAAGGTAGACTTAAAAGAGAAAATATTTAATAATTATCCCATACAGCTGCAAAAATGAAACAAAGCAAGTACTCTAAGTCAAATTCAAGAAAGTCTCAAAGAAGAATCCTCAGGAGAACTTGTTTGGAGCTCCAGAACCTCATCCTCCTCTAAAGATGGCTCTACCACTGTGAATTGGATTATATCAGCAGAGCTTTTCCTTCTTGGGCCTCAGTTCCCCCACCTGGGAAATGACTCTATGCTGAGGTTTATTGTCCCCATTTAAGCATGAGAGATATAAAGCCGGAGTGTCGAAGTCAAGACCCAGTTTCCTTGACCTGAAAGCAGAACCAGAGGCAGCACAAGGCACCTGTCCCTGCAGCCAATTCTTCTGCTTCATTGTGAACCCACTTCCTCTGTGCTCCAGAGAGTGCTGTGTGCTCAAGATTAGAGGAGGGGAGTGGTGCCCTAATCATCGAGGAACCAGAGGGATTTCAGAGGCCCATGGTGGTTTTGTCTGGAAATCAGATGGGGCAGGGGTCAGGGCTCAGTTGCCTGCCCCCAGTTTCCATGGCCACAGGTTAATCTTTTCCACTGGAATGGGGACATGAAGAGTAGGCAGAGATGCACTCTATGGCCCCCTCATGTGGCAGGCATCCACCCATTAGGTCACCCCTGGCAGAGAATGGGCCAGCCCTGATCCATTCTTCTCTGTGCACTGATGTTTGTTCATGTGACAGCACAGGTGTCTGCCTTTTGGGCAGAAACTGTCCATCAGGGCCTGTAGACAACTGAGATTGTGTCCTTTCTGAGCAGAGAGCCAAAGGTGGGACCATGGTGTGCAGTTCTCAGCCAATAAGAACCTTCCAGTGCTCTCTGTCCCTGAGCTGGTTGAAGGTGGGACTTGTGCAGCAGGATCATCGAGAAACTGCAGGCCCTGCCTTTAAGGAGATTGCAGGCTAGAGCAGGAAGAAGCTCCTGGAAGTGGACCCCAGTGGAGATGGAGGACTGGGTCCAGGGCAGGATTAGCTTAGGATAGGACAGGGGGAGTGTAGCAGTTTGGAAATTTGATATAGTTATGAATTTGAAAAATAGATATTGGATTATGCTTGTAAACTGGTTTGTTTATCTGGGCATGACTAAGTTATGATTAGGAATTTGATTGAGCCATGTAAGTAGGATCTTTAGCCCCACTCCTTGGTGGGTGTGGTCTCAAAGATAAAAGACATGGCAAAGGACAGAGTTGGAGTTTTTTGAGTTAGAGTTCTGAGGTGGAGTTCTTATGTGGAATCTTGAGCTGGAGCCCCAGGAATTAAGCATACAGAGAAGCTTCGTCATGAGGAGGGAGAGAAGGCCCCAGGAAAAGAAATGAGTCATTTACCTGACAGTTCACAGCTGGTCTTGTGGAGAGAGGCAAAGGCTAGAGAATCTCATAGTCTACAGCTGACCCTGTGGAAGAAACAGTGGAGCTAAGCCTGGAAAGAAACAGAGCCCCAGAAATAGAGGAACCCAAGAGGCTTGAACCCTGGTAAACATCAGCAGCTGTCTTGCTCCAACATGTGGCCATAGAACTTGGGGTGGGAAGAAACTTATGCTTTATGGCCTGGTAACTGTAAGCTTCTACCTCAAATAAATACCTTTATAAAGACCAACAGATTTCTGGTATTTTGCATCAGCATCCCTTTGGCTGACTAATACAGAATTTGGTACCGAAGAGTAGGGAAGTGCTTTTGCAATTACCAAAATGTTGGAATGGTTTTAGAAATAGGTAAGGGGTATTTTTGCAGGAATTGTGAAATGCTTGATGGAAAAGGCCTACAGTGCTTTGAAGAGACTGTTGATAGTAATATGGATGCTAAAGAGACTTTTTATAATGTGTTAGAAGTAAATGAAACTATTATTGGAATCTGGAGGAAAGGTGATCTGTGTTTTAAAGTTTCAAAGAACATAGCAAGTTTAACTCCAGGTGTTATATGAAGACAGAATTTGAAAATGGTCAGCCTGATAATTTAACTGAAGAACTTTCCATGGTAAACTCAGAGAATGGAGCTTGGCTTCTCCTTGCTGCTTATATCAAAATGCTAGATGAGCAGGATAAGTTCAGGACTGAATTATTGGGCACAAAGAAAAAAGAAACTGAGTCTGGAAATTTCAAACCTCTGGAAATCAACCTCCCAGATGATAGTGTCCCATCTGAAAACTTAACTAAACTTGGAACTTGTAAATCAGGATTGAAGATGCAGTTATCTTGGAAAGACTTGTGGAAAGTCTTACTGTCTGATGGTTTGGACCCCTGCTTCTTGCATGCTAAACCAACAAGGTTTTTGAGAGCACTGTATGAATAAGACCACTGTCAGCTTGGACTAAAAAGGACTTGGGATGGAGAGTTTGAAGGGGAAACAGCTTTAAGAAGAAAACCATGGAAGCTGAGGTCTGGAATTAAGACATAGCCTTGGACCAAGAGAGGAACCCCACTCATGTGTACAGAGAGGGTGAGTTTGTCCCAGCAATTGAAGAGGGTGGATATTCCCACCCAATGTTCTGGGAGAGTTTTGCCACCCCAGGATGCAGAGAGGGTGGGGCACATTCCTCAAGGATTAGGGTGGTTAATGTCAGCATCCCATAGGTCTGAGAGGGGTGTGCCTCTCTCCCATGGATTAGAGAAGACCACGTGGTCAACTTGTTGCCCTGAGAGGGTTGAGCTTGTATGCCAAAGGTTAGGGGGAATGTTGTCTTCACCTCACTGTACTAGGCGGGCTAAGACTGAAACCCAAAGATTGAGTAAGATGTGGCAATCACCCCAACACTCTTGGGGTGTGAGGTCTAGAGCTTGGTCCACACCCATGTGCATGATGAAGGTGGAACCAAGAAAATGGTCATTGGGCAAGCCTGTGGAAAGGGTAGGACCCATCTTAAGAATGACTCTCAGACTTTGAAATTCAATGGAGGATGCCCTGCACATTTACTGAACTGTAGAGGACCCATGACTCATGTATCAGCACCCATTTGGCTGACTAATACAGGAAGCTAACTCAGTCCTTTTAGATTCTGTGTCAAGGCTTAGTGAGCTCCTTGTGAACAGTCTCTTGAGACACAGCTGAGGGGCCCTTCTCACTAGCTGGGGTCTAGTGTTCTCCCTGATCCCATCCTAGGGGCTGGTCCTCAGATATTTGTAGTAGAAATAACAGAACTCAACTCCTGGAACCCAACCAGGATGTATGCCTTTTCCAAGAAGAGACCTGAAGTCCTGGCTTAGTTGCTCCTTGAATAGGCAGAACGAACTGCCTTGACAATGGAGGATCTACCAAGTAGAGGGAAGCAGGGTGGAGAGTGGCTGTGGACCGAGTCCAAACAGGGAGACTTCAGCTCCTGTTCCTACATGATCATTACGAAGCTATGTGCAAATACAGCTGCAAATATCAATGGGACAAATCAGAGTTTTCTGTGCTCTGAAGCTTTTATACGTTTGGAGATAACACTTTAATAAGAAAACAAAATTACATGCATGAATTGCCTTCAGCCCCTTCCAGTTGCCCACTAGAAATAAAGCTTCATGTCTTCCATAGTCAATGCCTCCCTTTCCAAACTTGACAGTCCAACATCATCCCATGACCTGCTGGGCCTGGCCCAGCACACCTTATCTCATTGAGCCCACTATTTAAGCATGCTCCTCCCAACACATCCATCACACCAACTAAAAAATTCCTGGTAAATCCCTTCTGGCATCACCTCCTCCAAGAAGCCTGCCTGGATATGCACCCCTCTGGAAAGGGTGACTTTCCATGGTCTCATAATAGCCCTCCTCATCTCCTTATCATTTCCCAGTTCATCATGCTGATCCCTACCACCACCCCAATTCTAAGTGCCAAGGACATGGATAGTGCCTGCCCATTTGACTGGTATCCAGTTAGGCACTCTGTAAATGTGTGTTGAATGACTGTATCAAGAGGAGGTAGTTGAAAGTCACCAGCTTAGGGATGAGTGCAGCACCACCATGAGCCCTGAAAAAACACTCTGCTGGTTCTGTCCCCCTGTTCCCTCCCAGCCACCAGGTCAGGAGGAAGCTCAGCCTCCCATGGCATGGTGGGAATAGCACTCAGCCTGTATATGAACACTTATGGGTTCTGACCTATTGTACCCTGAGCATGCACTTGACCTCTGTTTTCTTGTCTTGTAAAGGGGATGATTTGTGAGAGTTCACTGGTATAATGCCCATTGTGCAGGGTCTCAACACAGACAGGTGCCCTTATTACACAGTTACAAACTCACTTGAATGTACTAATATTTTAAATCAAATCTGAACTTCAAATTCTTCTTTTAAACCTTACAACCCTTTTGTGCTGGAGACTCTGATGTCCCCATCTTGCCACTAGTCACTGAGGGCTTGGAGTCCCAGTCTAAGTACCTGTTCCCAGAACTTCTACTCATCATGGTGCTTCCACTAATTGCATCTCTCTCTCTCTCTGTGACACCCCATTCCCCAACCAGTGTGACAATGACTAAGCCCTGAGCACAGCTGAGACTTTTACCATGAGGCAATCCATAGAGACACACCTGAAGAACTGGGGGATCACCTGGGTCCCATCTTCCACAAGATGACTTGTTCTATACCAGTGTCTTCCTGGGAACATGCAGTGCTTTCATCACAACCCAACAGGTCCTGGATCTGTAGTTACAAAAGTGGTGAGCCCCTGCTCCTATGGCACAGTGACAATGTGGCTAGCCAGTAGCTGGGTGCTTTGGGAATGTCAATTCACCCTCTAACCTCAATTTTCCCCTCTCTAAAGTGACATAGTAGGAGCACCAACTTTGTAAACATATTGTAAGGATTAAATCAGATAAGGCACTGAAAGTTCAATTTCACACCTGGTTCTCCAGGAAGGGCTTCTGGAGGGCAGAGGGTTTTTTTTCTTTTATGTAGTATTTTCTTCTTCCCTCTGAAGAAGATATAGGCTGCAGCCCTCAAGGTCCCCTTAGCCTTCCTTGTCCATTTGTAAAGGATGTTTGAGATTCTACCTAGGGATCCCTTGTCCTCATTTTATCCAATGCATGGAGCACAAGGGGATGACATTCAGTTCTGAGGCCCAGATACCTGGGAAGATTCTGGTTATTGCTAATTTATTTAAAAAGACAAAGTATATACCTAGTGTCTTATATTTATGTTGGTTTGGTAAAACTAAAGAATTGCAGTGCAAGCTACCAGAATGAGTTGACTTCTCCAAAAAATTACATGAAGCTGGGGAAAAATGTCCAAATCATGGCATCAGGCAAACTCTCCCTGAAGGTCAGGTGTTGGCATTCCTGGAACAGGAATTAATTCCCCCTAGTGACAATTAATTATACTTCTTGCCTCCACCCACATTTATATTGAAGTTAATTTATGCAGGTCTTTATTGAGGGTGCTGTAGCCCCACTCAGAATCTCAGGACTTTGTGTTCTTTCTTGACAAAGTACTATTTTGAATGTGTTCTGTATTTCTATTAATATTAAATTGCCAATCTCATCAGTAATACCCAAGATATACACTCTGTTCAATTTCCACAACAAACAAAAAAAATCTATTCAGTATATGCCATTTTCAAGCAATTGTTTCCACCTAATTAGGTAAATCATGTAGATAAAATTAAGAAAAAATGATTTCATCCTTTAATTTTATCATTGTTTTAAAAGTATTGAAAAGTAATTTACATATCTTTGCAGGATACATCACTATTTTTTTGTTATTTGGTTGAACTCAGCAAAAACGATAATTCTCAAATGCAATCTTAGGAAAACTAACTGCATACCAAAGCATACCCTGATAGATTTTCAAAGAAAGCTTAAGAACATATTAAAATTACAATATTGCTTCATAATATGTGCATATAAGGTAAAATTTAAAAAGAATGAAATGTCATGGAAGTCTATTCCTTGGAATGAGCTTAAGGCCAAGATGACCAGGGTGGTGTATGTGGTGGGTTTAAATTCTGTTTTTAAATACTTTGTTGAAGAAAATATGAGTCCATATATTAACAAAATTTAAGAGTTGAGTCAAACTTTTCTCCATTTTTTGTCACTTCTTCAGCTATCACAGTTCAGGAGGGAAAATTGATTGCTGAGAGTTAATGAACTTTAGAATTATCTCAGGAAGCCCCACCTCCCAGCTGCTTGCTGACCTTACCTTTGTTGAGTGCTGACTTCTTCATAGCTCTTCAATTACTTCCCTTAGGGCTAGTTTCTTTCTTTAACATTTATCCTAAAACAAGGTCTTTCATAAAGAACAAAATGCCCAAAGCTGAAGATCTGTTACTCAGTCAAAACAACTTATGAGCAATTTCATATTGAAATCTCTGGTATACATGGGTGAAATAAACAGGTCTCATACCTGTCCTTCTGGAGTTCATTGTGGGTGAAGGTGGTCAAGCAAAATGAGTATGAGTACTTCATATTTTGATTGAGAAAGCATGGATATTTTGTTAAACGCAGGTTATATGCCAATGCTGAACTTGAATTCAAGGAGGCTACAAATTTTTGATACCAAAGACAATATGTGAAAGGAAGTGGTTTTGTATTTTGCTTAAGATATCCCAAGATTAGTGGACTGCATGGGCAAATTACTAATGCAATATAACTTATGACTTACCAAAGGTGGAGTAAAGAGTTTCATGTCTCAGATCCAGCCATGGGCAGATAAACACATTGTCTGGAAATAAATAAGCCATTCAATATCATCACTGCTGATGTCTACATTTATCCACAGGCTACCACTCAAGATAAAGCAAAGACTCCAATTTCCCTTGAGCATAAACTCACAAAGAAGCAATGGAATCATCTCCCCCACTCAATAACTATATTGGTGAGTGGGCAGTTTCTGGATGGAAGGTGTCATTGGCAATTCTACCTAACAACCCCAATTTGTGCCCCCTGTTTTCTCCATTTTTCTCCCCCAAGAGGCAGAGCCTCTGGGTTTTGTGTCTCTCTGTGTAAGAGGGCACATCAGACACATACTTGAGATCCTATTTCCACAATTTAGTGATGTATGGATGCATGGATCCAAGTTTCACAAAACAACCAACTTAATTCCAAATCACTCTACCCTGGAAAGTGCCAGCCATCTTAGTGAAAATACCTACTGGGATGAAAGCACACTTGACAAAAACATAAGACCAAGCACAGACCCACAACTGGTGTCATTATGTAAGATTATTAGAAAAAGGTGGTGGCCCTTGATATAGGTTGTTTTCCAATTTAACAAGCATTGTGATATAGAGATGAATCAATGACCCTATGAATATAAAATTTAGAATGTGTTAAGAAGCACATAATCTATAAAGCATCATAGTTGTCAGCATCAATACTGAAAGAAAGCATTTTTAAAATTCTGAAAGATGGGTTTTTGTTATCTGAAGTTGGGTATTTCCAAAAGGAAGCCCCACATGATCTGTCACTACAAAGGAGAAACACATCTCACAGTGAGTAGTTGATTTATTGTGAAGGCACAAGCAAGAAACTGGGGGAATCTTTACCAAACCATTTCTAAGTGAGAATGGAAGCTAGTATTTTATAGGCAAAGGAGAGATAGAAGGGAGAAGAAAAACAACCGATGCCAGGGTTCTTGTGAGGAAGTTACGTGCAATTTCTTAGTCCTGCATAGTATCAAGCACATCACACATGTCCTGGATTTCAGTGGCTTCAGTGCCCAATGTCTTCATGACTCCTTTCTTAGCAACTGCTCAAGGATATCAAACATTTTGTCTCTGAAAAAAGTTACAGATGTACTGGATCATAAACTACTCCTGACTCCATTCTGTCTGGTTTTGCTTGAGACATTATCTTTTTCTTGTAAGTAAAACTGAGAACATCTGGTTATTACCCTACAGGTAACTAAGTGCAAAGTGTAAATTTTAAAATTATATTAAAACAAAACCAGCTTGACTAGTTTTCTAATTTTCAGAGCTGCTTAAATGAAGAAATTTTAATGAGCACATTATCTAGATATCATTTTCCCCTGGCTACACAACCAAACTATAAGAATGAATGAGAAGAGAAGAAAGGCAGTATCAGACATTAAGCAATTCAGTAACTCTCCAACTTTTCATACTTGCTCTGGCAAATACTCTGGGTGCAGTGGAACAAAAGAAGAGCTGAAGCCATCAGAAAACCTGGGAGCCATCAAACAGAAAAAACAAGTGGAAGAGTTACCTCTGGGAAGTGGTGCTGTGTATTTGGAGGAACGGGTCAGGCAGGATACTCTTGTTTGTCATCCTAATTATGGCTGTAGTATTTAGTATCTTAACCCAAGAATATTTTTTTATGACCCAACACCCAATGCAGCAGTGGGAAATTTGTGAAAGTGTGAGGCTCAGCACCAAGCTCAAACTAGCTGAATTACTGTAATCCAGAAAAAAATCTTTGGGAAATACTTTTCTTGGCAGGTATCTAGTTTTCTCTTTTAGGTAGAGATTCATTTGGATATGTGTGGAATTAGTGGCAGTGTTTGGATTGTTCTACACTAGTTTTAACACTGGTGGTGTGGAAGCTCCAACACAGTTCAGAACCAGTGCTCCTCACAATGAACAATGATATGAGTCCCCAGGGATCATCTTAAACATGCAGATCCTGATTCTGCTTTTCTACCAAGCTCCCAGGAGATGCTATTACTCCTGGTCTACATATCAAATGCTGAGAGTCAAGGTCCCATATTGGCCTCAGCTTCCTTGGAGAAGAGGTTCTCAAAATTTGATCCCTATTAGAATCATCTGAAGACCTTCTAAGACTCTGAAAGTAAAGGCTACAATGAGGAGAAATTAAGTTATAATCTCTGGATCTGGGACACAGTCATTAGAACTTTTTAATTTCCATCAAGGATGTCAATATGCAGGGGGGTTCCATATTCACTTACTCTGGGTATGTAATGTAATGAAGGAAAAGCTTTATCTTTAAAAATATGTAGTTAGTCACAAGTTCAAAAATTCTGGAATATTTTAAATGGAAAAATTCCTTTTGTACTATAACACACATGCATTACAAATATACAGACATACATAAACTTATGTATTTTTACATTTCAATAAAGATGGATATGTCTCATGTTTGATTTTTAGTAAAATATTTGCAACTGTATTTCTATAGTAGATAAAATAAAACCAAGGGTATAGAACACCTTTCAAATATAAAATTGAATTGTGAATGAGGTGGCAATAAAACTTTGCCTATATGGCAATAAAACTTTGTGCTATACTTTTTTAAATATATTTTTTTATTTTTTTAAAGGTACTTAGATTACATAAATATTACACAAAAAATACAGGGATTCCCATATGCCCCACTCCCCATTCCTCCTACACCCTCCCACATAAACAACATCTTTCATTAGTGTGGCACATTCATTGTGATTGATAAATGCACCCTGGGGCATTGCCACTGAGCATGGACCATAGTTCATATTGTAGTTTGCACTCTCTCCCACACAATTCTGCAGGATATGGTAAGATATAAAATGGCCTATATCTGTCATTGCAATGTAATTCAGGATGATACCCAAGTCTCAAATATGCTCCCATATTACACCTGTTTTTCCCTCTCCCTTCCCCCAGAGCCTCCAGTAGCCACTGCCTCCATATCAATGTTATAATTTCTTCCATTGCTAGGATCACAATAACTCTATAGTTGAGTAGCAGTAAGTACACTCTAGCCCATAGTACATTACGCAATCCTGTGGATTGTGGGATGGTGTTGTCCACTCAACCTCTAATTGAGAAGGGGCTTTGATCCCATACAGCCAATGGATGGTACTCTCTTGTCTTGTTGTAGACTCTCTTGTTTCCTTGGTGTGGTGGTTGCCAATCCTCACCTCCTTGGTAGTTGTCCTGGGTAGTCCAGTGAACTGAAGAGTAGGTGTTGCAACTCTGCTGAGGGTCAGGCCCCAGTTGGCATATGGACAGCCCAAAGATTCCAGTCTCTTGGAGGTACACCCACAATTTCCTGCACCAAGTATAGGTTAAGTAGAAGGAACAGATAAGCCATGTGCAGGGAAGACATAACTGAGTGCAATTCTGTCACTCTCAGGAGCACAAACATCAAAGTAGGGCCCGCTGGCAAGGCACCAAACTCCAGAGCTATCTGCCATGACCATAGGATCTGGGTGTCTCCAAATCCCTCAGGAGCCCTACTATTTGGGGTAGTATTCACTTTGGCAGTCTATGAAATCCTGCTAAGATGGGCATAAGCATTACCTCTGGGATGGCATCCTGATTCATTTTGAAATCTCTTAGCCATATAAACTCATTTTTCTTTACCTTTTTTCCCTTTCATTTGAGGTGTTTTTCCAGTTGCATTGCTAGTTGGTGCTTGGCAGTAATCCCTCGGTGCCAGGGAGGCTCATCCTGGGGATTCATGTCCTATGTTGGGGGGAAGACAAAGCATTTATATGCCAACTTTGGCTTGGAGAGAGGCTACATTTGAGAAACAATGAGGCTTTCAGGAGACAACTCTTAGGCACCCCACAACACTAGGCTAGGTTTCAATTTAAAAAGCAGAGGCTCACAAGCATCATCATCATTATCAAAGGCCCATCAATGGAACATCCTTCCTCACCCATCATTGTCCCTGCAGTTGGTGGATAGTTGCTACTCCACTAGAGAACATGACAGAGCTCTCCAGGATGGGCATTCAATATCCACTGTGACAATGACCCATGAAGATCTGAACTCATTTATAGACCTTATATGTATGCCCAGGTGAACTTCCTTCCATGTATCCCCCATCACTGACATCCCACACCAATGATCTTCCCCTGTGCCATTTCTAATCCTTCTGTGATCCAAAGCTTCTTTGAAAATGAAGCCAATAAAATAGCCAAATACAATTAATAGGAAAATGAGTAATAATGATAGTTTTAAATATAAAAAATAAAATACATAAAAATTTAAAAACTAAGAATAAAATAAAATTAAATTAAAAGATTGGGATATTCAAAAATAATGAAAAATATATTTAAATATGTCCTGTATGTAGAGTGGCATTTTCCTCCATTTATTCCCCAGTGTCTTACCTTTTCTTCACAGTTAAGTCACATACAGAACACAGGAGACTCCCTTATACCCAACATCCTCCCCCTTTTCCCCCTTCCTGTATTAATACATTTTTATATGTGGATGGTACCTTTGTTACAATGGATATACAAAGAGTGAAACATAACTACTAATCATGATCAATGGTTTACATTATGGTTTACATTTCAGACCATACACTTTAATAAATTTTGATGATATTTAACATGGCCTGTGTCCATCATTGCAAGATCATGTAGAACACTTCCATTGTCCACTAAATACCCCCTGTTCCATCTATTCTATGCCTCCCTCTCTCTCCCCTTGAGGCCTACAGGACACCCTGGCTTCACTCCTTTGATGATAAGCAGAAATTGAAAGACAAATATTACATGACCTCATTGATATGAATTAAGCAAATTGAGCAGACTCAGGGAGTTATTGTCTGGAAGTTAGTTGACAGGAAATAGAAAGGGAGAAGAAGCTTGTGAGCCAGCACTCATATGCATGTAATATATGATAAGGTGAATCTTTCAGGGAATAAGGTCTTCTTATTTAGGGAATAAGGTCATCTTATTTCAGGGAATAAGGTCATCTTTCAGGGAATTCCAGATTTATCTCAATAGAATCCCTGCTCTATCTACAAAATCTAGAGATTCTTGGTACAAAAATACCCTTAATAGTATTTATTTATGAAAGGAGGTATGAATGCATCATTCCAATTGACTTTCAGAATAGTCTTATCGATTTGATCTCCAACTTTGTATGATGTATGTAATTATGTAATTATCTGGAGGATCTAATCAAAATGAGTAGTGCATGCCCCACAGAATGGAGCCCTGACCCAGTTCATAATCTGTGCAATTGGGTGTGTCCCTGGAATGTAGCCCTGATTAGTTTATTAATGTTTTTTCCTATATAAAATGAAGACAAAATAGAGGCTGCATTTGTTCTGAGAAGAAGCTGAAGTGTACAGGACTTCAGGAGAAGACAAAAGAGCTGCTTTACTGTGAAGCCTGCCTCAGGGTTAGTTAATCTCACTGTTTCCTACAATTTTGACATTCTGGTGAGTTCTCCAAACAAGATAGGAGCAAACCCCATTCTCTTAGAATTTGATAATTCTTATCATTCTTTATGCATTTCTTATATCAAAGCAACATCTTATGATCTTTAAATTCAATTGTGTTTGCTTTCTTTTCACTGTTCTCATTTCCTATATTTGACTATTTGCATCTCTTTTAGCTTGAATCTATTTCATTTTATTTTACTGCCTCCTCCAAGATTCTGGATTTGTGTTATCAGATAAAGTAACCATCAGCCACATGTAGCTATTAAATTGAAATTGAAATTAAACAAAATTTAGTAAAACTAAAATTCAGGTCCTTGATAATACAAGTCAAATATCAAGTGCTCTAGAACCAAAACTGGTTGATGTACTGAATGGTACAGGATAAAGAACATTTCCTTCACCTCAAAAAGTTTATTGTGTACATGGATTGCTACCTTAGCACTTTTTTTTCTTATTTTTCATTGGCTTATAAAAGATATATTTTCTGCTGCTCTCTATTAGTAATCTTCTATGTATTTCCTCATGTGATTCTTTCATTTTATTACTTTTAACTTCTTTAGATAAGTACTTATATCACTTATTTTAATTGTTTTACAAAATTAGTATAAGTATTTTAAAAAAATCTCTTCCTGTGAATGTTGTTAAAACTCTGTGCCATTGATTCTTTTACATAATATATTTAATTATTATTATTATAAAATATGTTTTTCTCAATTTTTGCCAATGTTACTCAAAAGAGAGTATTTTCCTTTGGTTTTGGTTTTCTAATTGTCTTTTCTAGAATTGTCATTACTTCTGCATTTATTTCATTGTTTATGGAGAATGTTGCATATTTCCTCATTAAAAACAAAAAACATGTGGGTTTCCTCCACCCAACGATGCACACCATTTTCATGCAAGGTCTATATGTCTTTGAATGGTTTATTTTCTCTTTCTGAGTATCATTTTAGAAATTCTAAAATAATTATACACTTCATTTTTCTGTCACTATTCCTGAATTGTTTTCGATATATTGAATGTTGAACATCATGAAAGTTGGGTTTTGATATAGGAGTCAATCTGCCTTTATATTTGTTTCTACTTTATAATTTATTCATATATAAATCTATTTCTTCTTATTCCATGGTGAGTCTTTGATTTCCTATTTTTGTATAGCTGGAATATAAGAAGCAAGAAGGCCAGAATATTTCATTTTGTTAACTGCTATATCCATATCCCATTGACTGCCCCTAATAAATCTCTGGTGTTGGGATTAATACCATCACTTCTCCATACTGAAATTTTGAATTAAAAGAAAAGCAAAGAGAGGGGAGTCCCTCATGCTGTCATATACTCTAGATAAGTCAATAAATAACTTGCATTCTTGATTATCTGTTGGAATAGTGTACTGTCCTGAATTTTGGCTTCATGTCTCCAGTTAGCAGATCTTTGCACTAACCTGAGACTTCTCTTTCAGATCTTCTTGAAAGCTCTGTCCTTGATGATGAAGTGACTCAGAGAAAGAAACAGTGTCCAGACCAGCTATTAACCCTAAGCCAGCCAAGCATCTTTCAAGTTCCATAAAACCATTTATCTTACATAGAAGGCAAAGGATCCATATCATTTTTTATCATAAGCCATGTACATAATGGGTGCAGAGCACAACTTGGAAACCATCTTGGAACTGCCTGCTTATGTGATGTTGAAGATATTTTCCCATCTGTGCACGCCAGAGAAGATTTGAATTTCAAGGTATGGATAAATGCCCAAGGGGAGAGGTGTTCAAGCTATTCTCAAAGCTCAGAGTAGAAGAGGATAATTGAGGGGAATTTGGTATGGGGTCCAGTCCAAGTGACTCAAAGGAAAAACATTGTGATAAGAGCTGTGGCTTGTTGAAGCAGGGCACCCAAATATTTTCCAGGGCTGTGGCAATAAATAAAGGAGAACAAAGGTCAAGGGTGAAACCTTGGGTTCTGATCATTTTTGAAGATGAATGTAAATTTACTCCCCATCCAGAGTATGCAAGCTTTGGAAGATGCTTGTGGAGGACTTTTCCCTATGGATATATGTGGACCTGACAACAATTAGGGTATGTATGAAGTCTATTTGGGAATATTCTTGAATTTCTCTGGTATCCCTGGGATTACAGTTCTCACCCTGAGCCTACACTGGGCTGCTGGGAAGGGGTATATCTAAACTATCTTATCCATGACCCTTAAATGTCATTTGGTCTACTCTTCCACTGGAGCAGGAGAAAAGTGATTTTAACCCTTTGATCACCTGGAATGTTTTGCTTTTGCAGGTAGAAACCCCTGTTCTACAGCATCTCTTCCAGAGATATTTGGGATCAGGACTGCAGTCATTGAGTGTGGGAGGCTACCTGATCTGTGGCATTAGTGGTACAGAAATCATTCCTGCTTTGATTAAGGAAGTTGGGAAGAGGTGTTCCCACCTGACCAAACTGGAGATACATGTTGCCTACCTGAGGAAATGGAGGCTAGAACTGCACAACGGTGAAATTTCTTAGAAATGGCTCCCCAGGGAAAACAACCTGTCCCCACTACCATTGCTGTAGCACTTGGTCCTGGACCATGTCCCTCTATTCAATGACAGGCAGCTGAAGGCCTTGTCCAGGCAGAAAGCCCTGTGTACCCTGGAGCTCCTGGATATTGTTCTAGTGTCTGATGAAGGGCTCATGATGGCCCTCTCTGAAGTTGAAGATATCTACAACCTAAAACTGGTCAACTGCTCCTTCTCGGCAGATGGGGTCCTACGAGCAGTGGGCCAGCACCTTTGGAAGCTAGAAAAGTTCACTTTCAGTGTGAATGGTCTCACATACAAAGGGTTCTCTAAACTAGAAAGATGGATTCATTGCAGCATTTAGAACTAAATGGTCTTCCCACAAGTGAAGACTTCCCCTTTATTACTAACATCATCCTCTGTTTGCCTCAAGATGCCCAGACTTCAAACCCTCAAGCTCTTGGATCTCTGCATACCAGACCAGGAGAGTGAGGATGCCAAGGCCAGTCTGCAGGAAATGCTGCTCCACTGTGAGGTAACCATTGCTTGCTGCCCAAAGCCTTCCAGTGACTGGTGGAAGTGATTCCAAGGCACTACTCAGACCCATTCCTCACCAAATTCCTTACACACCCCATGACATTTTATTTCTTCTCCTTCTGGCCAAATGGTTATCTCTCATAGGTTTCTATAATCAGAGGTACTTTGAACACTAAGAGGACTTGAGTTACCATAAACTTGGGTCAGGACCCTAGATTACGAGCCAGACACACAGGAACTTGAAAGAGAGTTGCAGCAAATATGATTTGTGGGTTTTATCAGATCAAATAATGGAAATCTTTATAAGATCTTTTGAATCCCTGTTAGTTATTATTTGAGCAATAATGTTGATATTCTTGGATAGGTGGCCTCTTGGATCTTCCATATGTTGTATCTATATCCTTTGGTATGGGGAAGGGTAGAAAGAGTGACTGAGGCCCAGAGTCTCCTCAGGTTTGCAATCTTAGAATAGAAGAGTCTGTCAGAATGGGACTTCTGACTTAGAGACCACAGTGCTACCAATAATTATCTCTGAGGGTATGAGTCAGCCGAGAGAGAAATGTTGTGGAGAGATGGTTTCATGGATACTCAAATAAATATAAGAATATTGGCAGACTCATCCATGAAGAACATATGACCAATATTTTCTGCTGACACATCTCAGTATAGCTTTCACTGAGCATAGTCTACTATTCCTGTGTGAAGTCAACAGCCACCCCCTTGAAGCTCACAAATTCCTAAAACCACATGGGCATCCTGGTTCATCCAGGGCCATCCCTATTAATGTACAGAAGAGGATAACCAACAAGGACGCCACTGGGGAAGGAGAGCTGTGTGTACAGAAATTTCAAGGTGATTGGTTTTCAAGGCACACCTTCTCCAAAGGTAACTTCTTAGGCTTGTTGAGGCTTCTTTATAGCAAACACCCAATAAACACAAGTGATACATCCATTTTTATCTTTTAAAAAGTCACATAACCTTAAATCAGTGTCAGCCAGGATGAATAGATTTCCCACAAAACTTGAGATATCATAGTAACATATTAACATACCTCAGATGTTCTTTTCCAGAGGTGAGGGCAGATATAGCCAGTAACACAAGCCAATGATTCCTTGGACTGCTGTATTGAAATATGGCAATAGCCTGAACACTCTTCTGGTAAGAAGTTGCTCTTTCCCTTTTGGTTTCTCAGTGACCTGCCAGAATTGATTAGGTCTGCTGTATATATTCACATTATCTTTATGATCACATATAACAGAATTATATTAATGTATTTAGATCCGTACAGTTCTTCAAAAATGCCCCAGGAACCAAAATTTACTCTACCTGTGTTACACTTTCTTGATATATGACACAATATTCTCCATACTTTGCTTCCATTTTCAAGTTTCAAATAATGATATAAAGAAAGTGGAGTAAAGTGTGGTTTTGGATGTGGGGAAAGGAGAGTTTCATTAAGATTTTGGGAATGTTTGCAGAGTTCAAATGTCCTTGACCAAAAGATTATTGAAACACTCAGTCTTCTGGCCAACCAACATGGTGGTGTGAGATGGCTCAGATCCCATTCCCCCATAAAATATTTGAACTAAAAAATTCCTCACAGAACCATCTTCCTCAGAGCTCAAGAAAACAGTTAAAAGATCACAGATCACTTCAAACAATGACAAGAGAATACACATTCTTCTGTAATCCACATGGATTTCTCTGGGATAGACCATATATTAGGTTGCAAAATAACTCAGTAAATTTAAATGTATGGAAATCATATAATGTATCTTTCATGAACACAATGGAATGAAACTAGGGATCAACAACAGAGAATACTGAAAAAATTCACAAATATGGAACAATATATTCAAATAATTAGTGGATAAAGGAAGACATCAAAAGGGAAATAAGAAAATATCTTTAGGTGAATGAAAATTAAAACATGACTTTAAGAAACTTATGGGATGAAGCAAATGCAGTGCTGAGGGGAAATTTATAGCTCTAAATTCTTACATTAAAAAAAGATGCCAATTCAGAGACATAATATCAAAACTGAAGGACCTTGAAAGAGGACTACAAATTTAAGGTGAGCAGAAAAATGGAGAAAGATTAGAGCAGAGATAAATGAAAAACACAATGGATGAAAACAACAAAATTTATATTTTGTTCTTAGGAAAGAATACTAACATTATAAACTACTTTTGTTTGGACTGATAAAGAAGAAAAGAGAAAGGAAACAAAAAACTAAAGTAAGAAATGAAAGGGAAATTACAATCTAACAAAAATTAAAAGAATTATAAAGTACTACTGTAACCAATTGTATGCCAACAAATTGATGAACTAGATGAAATGGAAAAATTCCTATAAGGACAAATGCTATCTACACTGACTCAAGAAGAAATAGAAAATCTCAACATCCAAAGTAAGGACATCGGCCCACTAATCAACAACTTCCCCCAAAATAAAAATTCAATACCAGATGTCTTCATGGGTGATTTCCACCAAACTCTCAAAAAAGAATTCACAGCAATCCTGTTCAAACTTTTTCTAAAATTCAAGAGGGAGGGAACTTTCTTAACTCATTCTATAAGGCTAGCATCATAGTCATACCAAAGCCAGATAAATATACCAAAAGAAAATAAAATTAGAGAGCAATATTCCTAATGAGTATAAATGTAAAATTTCTCAACAAAATGGTAGTGAATAAAATCCAACAACACATTTAATGATATATACCCCATGAGTAAGTGGACTGAATTCCCAGGAATGAATGTCATAGGTTGTTTAACATGAGAAAATCAATTAATGTAATACACCACAGATGTGCATCTTCATTGATGCATAAGGGCATTTGAAAAAAATCAAACACCATTTCTTCATAAAACACTCATTAACATTGAAACAAAAGGTAATTTCTATTTACCAATGATACAGGGAATAAGAAAAACCCTCAGGTAATATTGTCTTAATGATGAAAGAGAATTCCCCTTGAGGCAAGGAACAAGAAAAGGTTGCTAAGTGTCACCAATGTTATTCACCATTCTACTGGAAGTTTTAGCCAGAGTAATTAGGCAAGACAGAAATAAAAATAATTCAAAGTGCAAAGGAAGAGGTAAATCATTCCTTTTATGCAAATGACATGATTCTTTGTATAAAAACCCTCAAAATCTACAAAAAAATCTTCTAGAGCTAATAAATGAACTCAGCAACCATCTTTGGTGAAGGAAGAAACATGCTTTATGGCCTGGTAACTGTAAGCTTCTCCCCCAAATAAATACCTTTATAAAGACCAACAGAATTCTGGTATCAGCACCCCTTTGGCTGTCTAATACACATGGGGGATAGACAGGTCTCATACCTGTCCTTCTGGAGTTCATTGTCTATGGGTGAAAGTGCTCAAGCAAAATGAGTATGAGTAATTCATATTTTGATTGAGGAAGCATGGATATTTTGTTAAACCCAGGTTATATGCCAATGCTAAACTTAAATTCAAGAAGGATACAAATTTTTGATACCAAAGACAATAAGTGAAAGGAAGTGGTTTTGTATTTTGCTTAAGGTATCCCAGGATTAGTGGACTACATGGGAAAATTACTATTGTAATATAAATTATGACTTCTCAATGGTGGAGTAAAGAGATTTATGTCTCAGATCCTGCCATGGGCAGAGAAGCACTATGTTTGGAAATAAACAAGCCATACAATATCACCATTGCAATGTCTGCTTTTATCCATAGGCTACCACTCAAGATAAAGCAAGGACTCAAAGTTCCCTTGGGTATAAACTCACAAAGAAGCAATGCAATCCTCTCCTTCACTCAATAACTATGTGGGCTAGTGGGTGGTTTCTGGGTGGAAGGTGTCCTTGGCAATTCTACCCATCATGCCCACTTTCTGCCCCTGTTTTCTCCAATTGTCTCCCTCTAGTGTCAGAGTCTCTGGGTTCTGGTTCTGTCTGTGTGAGATAGCTCATCAGATACATGCTTGATATCTTGTTTTGGCAAGAAATGAGAAGAAAAGGGTAACAAAACTAATAAGGAGTAGCTGGGTTTGAATGCCGCTCTATCTCTTCCTGCCAGAGGCTTTGTCTGTACCCAGCCATTCCCAGGTAGCTGTAGATCAGGATACATTGGTGTATCTGACTCCTGTTTATAGAAGGACAGGGTTGGGAGGATGAATAGTCAGCAGTTCTGGAGGTCTTTCATGGAGGTCTTATCAGTTGAGGGCTGTCAAGTACATGGAGACATCAAATTGATTTCTTTAGCTTGGATATAGAGCACCACAGAACTTGGAACCCTGGTAACCAGGCACCAAGATTCCACAGCCCTCTACCCAGCTCACTTATCTGGGATGCTTGAGCAAGCAAGATATTTTCCTGCTGCATTCAAAGATCTGGAAGTCCTGACCTCAGGAATACTGGGAATGAGAAGTTTTTTCATCCATATAGACATTGGCTTCATCCTCAACCATGAAACCATTGGCTGGTGGCCAAGTGATGCCCAAAGGTAATATTGTGTGGCCCAGGATCATACAATTCAGGTACTGCCAACACTTTCATCCTACCAAAGGCACCCCAAATTCCCCTTATTTCAGTGTGTGGGAGGCATGAGGAAAAGGACAGTTTGGGGCAAGTGCATCTTGTCAGGGTTTGGAATTGTGTTGCACATTTTGTGTTCACATTTCAGGTAATGGGTGGCTGGTAGGAATGCAAGTGGTGGTGGATACAACTGCTACTCTAAATGTCTGTGTAAAATGCTAATTTAGTGCTTAACTGCATTTATATGCTCAAGTATTCCTAACAAGTTGCTGATTGCTAATAAAAATGTTTCCAAGAATATGCTTGCATATTACAGGCAATGTGGATTCCAGAAGGGAACTTAAAAGCAGTAAAATCAGAGATGTGAAGTGATGGAGAGCTTAGAGATAGCCATACCAAAGGAGTATGAATTATAAGTCAAATTAGTGAACTTTATGTTTCTGTTTGTGTATCTTAAATCTTTTTGAGTTTGTCTGTTGCTCTATTTTGATACATCCAGCTGGTAATATAGAATTGACAAATGAAAATACTTAAAAAGCTCTATTCAAATGGCCAAAAATTTAAATAAACACTTATATTAGTAAATAAGTATGGACACTAATAAAATAAATAACATTATATGTGTTAAATCTTTGAAATGATGACAATCATAGGTTTTTACTAATAAAATTATTACAAACCTGTTTTTGAAAAAACTTGTTTTTTTCTAAATTAAAATGAATAGTTTATTTTTCTTCAAAAAATGGAATGAAGGATATGAGACTTAAATGTATATAGAAAGAATTAAAACTTTTGTGGAAGTGCTCATTAAAATTTGATAAGTTTATTTAAGGAAGTGTGTTTTGTCAAAAGGTAAGATGGCCGGTTTTCATAAAATCAGAATGGAAGTATGTAAGACAAATCTTGAATGCATATGGCAAGTTGTACAAGGTATTGTAGAAGGTAGCATTAAGTATGATAATGTGTACTGTGATGGTGAAATTTGTCTTGAGATGAAGTAACCAGTCTATGTGGTTATGGATGGTTATGGGAAGTTTGCAAAAGCATTTTCCAAACTGAAAGTTACAATGTAAATGGTTAATACTAGGAAGCTATTATTAAGTAGAAATTGGATGTTGATAAAAAAAGGTAATTTAATAACAGGAAAAACTGTCAGAGGCCACCTCAATCTGCATATTAAAGTGGTGGTAGGGTAAAATAATCTTGATTCCATTGGAAATTTTATGTTTTCATAAAATAATGGAGAAAGTAGTTATCCTGTACTCCTAAAATAAATTACCTCTTAATTAATGTCATCATGGTAAAGGTATAAAAGTGAAAAGTAAAGTAATGAGATGATTGAGTTCATTTGATATAAGTTGAATAAAAATGTTTAGAAACTGTTATAAAATTAAAAGGATTTTTTAATCCTCTGTTAATCAAAGTTGTATGAGCAAAATATCCATATGAATACTTAAAGATTGTATAAAATTCCAGGAAATTTAACAATGTTTCTGCATAATATTAGGTAAAAGCATAATGTTATAATCATGGTTTCATGGTTTAAAATAGATTTTTTAAAGTGGTATGTGTCACAAAAACAATATTTTTGCCTGGAAATCAAGAGGTGGATACTTTGGCTAATATTCATCTGATGTGCCCCACCTCTGCTAAAGAAGCAGCTCTATGGCTGCAGAAAGATGGTGGCCATTGGGGGCTGCTGTGGGGTGGTACATAACAGTAGATTTTCATAAATTAATGTATGCAACAATCCCAAATGTTGCTGGATTGTTGCCAGAATGAGGTAATGTTTACCAGGCGTTTGCGGGGCACTACGCCCCACCTTCTTCCCGGACCCAACTTCCCCATTTCTCTCAGCCTATCACAGCATTCCCTCAACAGCCATAACCTTATTTGGACATGTTGGCCTTCTCCTCTAGCCTCCCCCCTCCCTCCCAAATCTTCCCTCCACGCCCAGCAACAGCTTCGCCCTATCAGAAAACAACACGCTCACCCCCGCCACCCCTGCCTATATAACTGCACAGTTATCCCTGAATAAAGGTCTTACCTTCCAGCAAGCAAGTGAGTGGTGTCTCTTCATTTAGTACTGTCAGGGAGACCACAGGGCACCAAACGGCGACCCTGTGACAACTTCTCCTTAACCTCCGTGAAGACCAGGGAGCCGGGCCTGCGCTCTCCTGACAACTTCTTCACCCCCCCGCCGTTCCGGAGTGCACGCCGGACGGCCCACAACTAGCTCGTGTCGCTCCCTGGGCTGCAGCAGGGCTGATCACCCTCAGGCCCGGAAACAAAGCGGCACCAGAAATTAGTATCCAGATGTGTCTCTATCACTTTGTTTTAGAACTTGCTAAAGCCTTCTTTAGCATCTCCTTTGTAAGTCAAGACAGCCTGTATTCACCTTCCTTTATTTACTTTAACTATGCCTCCACAAGGCTATGTGCATAATCCAACCACCTGTCCTGGCCTTGTGAAAAAGGATCTGGCTGCAAGGAAGAAAGCTGTGGCTGTAAACCTATTTAATTATATTGATGATATTATGTTAACCAATTTTTTTTAAAAATGAAAGTTAGCATCAGAGACAATGGCATATTATCTTAAGAGCCTGGAATGGGCAAACAATTGGGATAAGCTGCAAGATCCTTGATGTTCTGTCAAACTCTTGAGTGTTGTTAAAGTACAATGTTCTCAGGACCACATTTTGCTTATCCATTCATCTGTTGATGGCCACCAGGGCTGATTCCAGCTTTTGGCAATGGTGAACAATGCCGCTATGAACATTGGTGTGCATATATCTGTTTGTGACTTTGCTTTCAGTTCTTCTGGGTATATACCCAGCAGTGGAATTGCTGGATCATAGGGAAGATCTATTGTTAGTTTTCTGAGGAACTGCCAAACTGTCCTCCACAGTGGCTGGACCATACCGCAGTCCCACCAGCAGTGGATGAAGGTTCCTATTCCTCCACATCCTCTCCAAAATTTAGTGTCTCCTGTTTTTTTAATAGCTGCCATTCTGATGGGTATAAGATGGTATCTCATTGTAGTTTTCATTTGCATTTCCCTGATAGCAAGCGATGTTGAGCATTTTTTCATGTGCTTTTTAGCCATTTGTATTTCTTCCTTGGAGAAGTGTGGCAATGGATGTAGGCCATTTTAAATCAGCACATACCACTCAGAACTGTGTGGGAGAGAGTGTGGTCTACGATGTGAACTGTGGTCTATGGTTGGTGGCAAGGCCCCAGGATGTGTAAGTCCATTGACGGTGGTGGGCCACACTTGTGGGAGATGTTTGTGTGGGATGTGGTGGGAGGTGTGGGAGGTGGGCAACATGGGAATCCCAGTGGGTTCCGTGTAATATTTTGGGTAATCTAAGCACCTCTTAAAATATATTTATATATATATAAATAACATTTTTGTAAGCAAATGCACATAAATGCATATATATTTATATATCATTTTACAAATATTGTTATGTATTGTGAAAATTTTGATTTTTACCCACAATAAAAAATAAATTAATTAAAAAAAAAAGTACAATGTTCTCTCACACCACAAATTCAAAAACAACTAATGGCCTCTCTAGGGTTGTTGGGTTATTGAAGACCCTTCTTCCCTCATTTTGCTCAGATATTAAAACCATTGTATGTGTTAATCAGGAAAGGTTGTGCCTTGAAATCTGAACCACCCCCCAGCAGGGTGCTTTTTAAAAAAGTAAAGAGGACAATAAAACAAGCTTAAGCATCAATTATACTGTGAATTGGATGTGGCCAGCACCAATTTTGGCTTTGGGCGGGGTTTGTGACAAAGGCAACATTCTAAACAAATACCCCTTGGGTTTTAGTCATAATTGTGGGAAGGGGCCAAAGTACAATATAGCCCCTTAGAAAAACAACTATGTGCAGCATAAGCTCTAGACTATCAGGCAAATGGCTCTGTCTCCCTGGGGCTTCTGCCATATCTAAGAGCCATCACTCATCCTCTGAGATCTTCTCCTCTGTGTTCACTTCCCAGGCTCCAGCCCAAAACTCAACATCAGCACTGCAACTCTGTCCTTTACCATGTCTTTTATCTGTGATATATATTTTTGCCTTTGTTGGATCATTAGTCAAGAAACTATCACCTACTACAAGACCTTGAAGATGTTTCTCTACATTTTCTTCAAGTAGTTTAATGGTCCTTGCCTTTGTACTTAGGTCTTCTTTCCTCACATACACTTCCTTGGTGCACCAGTAGATGGCACCCTTTGGCATCCCTCTCAGTTCAAACCCCTGTCAGAATGTTTTCACTGACACCAAGCACAGCATTGTGATAGGAGTTCTTGCCTCAAAGCTATTCAGAGCCTCACAAACTTTCTCAGAGACGGTTCTCTAATATTTGCCAGTAGCCCCTCCCTTTTACTGGGTAGGAAATAAATCCTCTCCCTTCAGTGTCAACAACCATTCCTGGCCAATAGGGAGGGTAATTGGAGGGTCAGATCTCCTTAGTCCTTTTCTGGCTCTAAGGGCAAACAATGGCATGACCCCACCTGGCCTGGAAAGGCCCATGGCACACTGCAGACCAATTTGTTTGCCAAAAGCTGAATCCAACTAAGGCTGTGTCCCTCTCTCTACCCTTTCCTGGGGAGGTGAATCACTGCAGCCCACTTTGTATCCACTAGCCCAAGGCCGAGGCCAAAGAATTCTAAATTGTCTGCTTGTAGAGTGGGGGAAGGTCACGACCAGCTGCAGGTGCAACTTCTACTCACAGTGTTCCCATTGAGATCCTTTTTCCTTTTCTCTGCCACTCTCTCTTCTGGGTGGTGTCCAACCTTCCCCTGGTATCCTAACACTAGAACATTTTTCCAGGCCATTTCTGTCTGTCCTCTATTTTTCTGAGAGAGAAATTAGTCCTGTGTCTCTTCAATCCACTATCTTCCTGGATGACCAAAAACCTGGAAATTTTGGCATTGTAATGAGAATTTGGATCTTATTTAATTCTTCTTTTTTGGTTGACCTCCTCTGAATTGCTCTGCCAGAGTAAGGAGGGTGAGATACTTTCCTGAGTCATGTAGGGCAGGATTTCCAAGTTCCCCTCCTCACCTCTGTTGATACTTGGGGCTTGAGGAAGGGTTCCTCATTACTGTTGGACAAGGGTGAGATTTCAAGCTCCCTATTGGGATTTATTTAATACAAATTGGAATGGAATGGGCAGTAGTGTCTTGTTTCTCTTTCTCACATGGCTTCCATTAACACCATAGGCAGTGGCTTTGCTACCATTGGACTATGGTGAAAGTCCTGAATCTCCTGTAGGCCTCCTCCGACACCATCTCAGTAAGAACTGGGAGGAGACCTCATTAAAATCAGATGGGAGTGGAAGTCAAGATGCCCCACATGATCTCCATGTACACTGTTATCATGATAGACAGTAGCTTGTTTGTACCAGGTTGGGCTGAAAGTTCTGGCACTCTACTGGCATACTCTGACATCACCTTAATGGGGGAACTGGGTTGTCCCACTGTAACTTGGATGGGGTAAAAATCCCAATTCTTTACTCAACCTTTTCACACAAAGCTGAGTGGGGTCACAGAAATTTTTTTGGTATATGCTTAAATAGAGATTTTGTCTAAAATTTTCTGTTATTTTAGGCTTCCCCCTCTCCAGGTCTTTTAGCTAAAGAGAGAAGGCTTTTGTAGCCCTTTTTTCTGTCTCTTCATGTGTCTGGATTGCTAGTTTCTCCAGAACCAAGTTTGGGGTACAAGAGGCAAAATGGTAACTCTGGGAACTCACAACTGTGTCAATCCTTAGGTCTTGAGGTTCCTAACTGGTGTTCTTCCTTCTCTCCATCTTTCAGAATCTTCTTGTGCTTGGGATTTTACTTGAACTTAGCAGCAACAATAAAGAAATGAACTTCTACTCCATCTTTTAGGAAATAAATTCTTACATAAACTTCTAATTTTAGAATAATTTCAGATTTACAGTAATTTTGGGCTTCCATAACAGAACCCATATCAGGGGCCACAACATAGGAGGACATGAGGGGCAGAAATGGTAAACTTACCACTGGTTTGATGGTATTTCAAATTCTGATCTTCTTCAACCTTCCTGCTTCTATTTACTACTCAGAGTCCTCACACAGCTATTCATGTATTCTGTACAGATTTTATAGATGCTTTCAATGGAAGAGATAGAGTGCAATGTTGTTAACTTCATCTTATCTGGAACTAGAATCTCTGACCTTCGACTCTCCTTTCTTCTCTTCCAGTGCCCCAATGTCCTCTCATTTTCTCCTCTATCCTTTATCAAGATCTATGTTTGATATATGATCTTAAAAATGTAATAATGAAACTGAAGTAATAGTTTTTATAATAAAAAGTGTGATATCATTTCTTCATCATGGTATCTATGACTTGCTTAGTGAAGAACAGTTTAAGCTAATTAACTTGTATTCTTTCCTATTATTAAATTAGAAAATTATCACTTAAATTTATAGAGTTTTGGACATGGTAGGAATTATTAATGATTTTTTCCAAGATAGTTCTGATTATTCAGATTGAACTAGAAATATGGAGGAATTTCCTAGTCAAGTCTTTTGTTTGAAGTTGGTGTCAGTTTGATATAGTTATGAATTCCAAAAATAGATATTGGATTATGCTTGTAAACTGGTCTGTTCCTCTGGGCATGATTAAGTTATGATTAGGGCTTTGATTGGGCCATGTCAGTAGGACTCAGAGATAAAACTACATGGCAGAGCAGAGGAGTTCGTTGGTTGGAGTTTTGAGTTGGAGTTCTGATGCTGAGTTTTAATGTTGGAGCCAGTAGAAGTAAGCACACAGAGGAGCTTGGTTGTCAGGAAGGAGAGAAGGCCCTGGGAGAAGAGACAAGCCATTCACCTGATAGTCTACAGCTTGCCTTGTGGGTTGAAGCCAGCCTGAACCAAGAGAGAAGCAAGTCCCAAGAAGAGAGGAACCCAGGAAGCCTCAACTTTTGGCAGATGTTGGCAGACATTTTGCTCCAACATGTAGTAACAAACTTTGGTGAGGGAAATAAGTTATGCTTTATGTACTGGTAACTGTAAGCCTCTACCCCCAAATAAATACGCTTTTGTAAATGCCAACAGATTTCTGGTATTTTGCATCAGCACCCCTTTGTCTGACTAATATACAGCCCAACTCAATAAAATTTCATATTCTTATGCAAGAAGGTTAAAATATTCCATTAGAAGATCGTGGAAAACTAATTTGATGGTGGTCATTCCTATTCTGTAGTTTGCTGAAAACATATCTGTTTAGATGTTATTTATAGAATGATCAAGTAATATTTCACAATTTTAGCCCAATTAGTGAAATATATTATCAACTATATAGATTTTATTTTAATCATAGTAAGCAAACACTTGTACCACAATTCAATCTTCTTAATAAAAACTTTATTCATTATTAAGAACATACTGATGTTTTTAAACTGTACTTAAAATTATTCTAACATATTAAATGCCTTAGATAAAATTATTTCATTATTTTCTCTTAAAATGCTTGTATCTACCATGCACCATCAGTGACTTAAAGACCACACAATCAGATACATTCACTAAGTTATTTAAAATAAGGTGCTTAGCATATTTTGTTTCCCTTACTCCTCCTTGAAAGGAATTCTTAATGATACATAGGTTAAGGGAAATAATAGTTAATATTATATCCAATATGATATCCAACTGGTCAATAAATCTGAGTTATGAGCAGATATTTTTCCACTGTGGTTAAGGTAAAATATAGAAATTTCATAGCTTATATTCACTAATTTATTTACACAAAACAGAGGGGAAAGTTACCATAAAATAAAGGAGTACTAATTCAACTGGTGTAAAATTAAAAACTATGAGTTTGTATAAATAAAAGTTGGATAAAGCCATATGTCTTGTAACCACTCCCTTGCTTATAACATCCAGAAGTAACAGTTTTCCTGAGAGAAGTTTCTTCAGAGCCTCCTTCACATCCCTGTTCCTTAATGTGTAGATGATAGGATTTAAAGTAGGAGTCACCATGGTGTAGAAAAGAGAGATAAACTTGCTTTGGTCCTGGCTATAACTGTCACTTGGCTGGAGATACATGTAGATGATGGTGCCATAAAAAATGATCACCACAATGAGATGGGAGGAGCAGGTGCTCCAGGCTTTATGCCTTGCCTTCTCTGATTTGACCCTCAGAACAGCTTGGGTTATGAAGCCATAGGAGATAAGGATGAGTGCTGGAGGGATTAGGAGGAACAGGACACTAATGACAAAAAGCACCAATTCATTAATTGTAGTGTCCACACAAGCCAATTTGAGGAGAGCTGGTACTTCACAAATAAAATGATCCAACCTGTGGTTGCCACAGAGAGGCAACTGCAAGGTGAAGGTAGCATGAATCAAAGAATTGGCCAAACCATTCATCCAGTAGATGGATGCCAGCTGTTGACATAGCTGCATGTTCATGATGATTACATAGTGTAAGAGTTTGCAGACAGCAACATAGTGATTGAAGGCCATCACAGCCAAAAGGATGCACTCTGTAGAGCCCAGGGCTAGAGAGACATAGATTTGGACCACATAACCTCTATAAGTGATGGTCTTCTCTGGTCCTTGCAGGTTAACTAGGGTCTGAGGAGCAAGGCTAGTGGTGAAGCAGAGGTCCAGGAAGGAGAGGTTACTTAGGAAAAAGTACATGGGGGTGTGGAGAGGAGGATCCAAGTACAAGACAATGATGATGATGAAGTTTCCAATAAGCTTCAGGAGATAGAAGAAAAGGACTAATACAAACAGCAGAGTCTCTAGGTGAGGGTGGTCTGAGAAGCCCAGAAGGATGAAACCCACCAGGGAACTGTCATTGGACTTTCCCATACCTCTAGGGGGAACATCAACTGCTAAGAGAAAAATGAGATGTTTGAAACAGTTTATTTGAGAATTAAAACATGTAAGAAGTAAAAGATCATGGAGACCTACTTACCCAAACTACTCATTTTTGCCCTTAATATTGTCCATATACCATCCAGTCTAATGCCTCTTCTTAGAAAATCATAAATAATTTCAATTCCAGGGTTTTCTGGGAATTCATTTTTGAAGCCTGTCAAAGAGGATATTTGCATGAATATCTAGAAATGTGCCATCATTTACCACAGAAAATAAGTGCCCTTCAGAATAAAAAAAGAAACAAACACCATTTCCATGGTTTTTAACTGTGGATCAAAATCTGCATACAAAATCTAATACATTCAGTTTTCATCCTAGGCACAAATGAGGATAGGAAAAATTCCTCATCTTTCTATCACTGCACACACACATTTACTCTCTTTATGTACTGCTTCAAAAGAGATAAGATAGTCATTGATCTAATAGTCCATCTGGAGATACAAAACAAAATTGAACAGGTATATAATTAGCAATCTAAATTTTAAAAAAGAAAAGTTAAAAATGATGTTCTCTGGCTGAACCAAAGTAAATAATTTATAAATAAGCTTTGCAAAATATCAAATGAGAAAGAAATCACTTTGAAATATGGAAGACTGAGGAAGATATTCTGGATGAAACTAAAAACTTTTAAAAATAGATAATATTGGGATGTAATAGGATAGAAGAAGATCATTTTTACCTGTGGGACATGTGATAATGACTAGAAGAAAAGGAAACATGTTTGAGAAAGGAAGATATATAATATAAATTTCAAAATATATCATACATGTTCACTCAATGATTGAACTGTCAAAAATGGAATTATTTTAAAAGTATATTTTGAATCAATATTTTTAAACCAATATTTAATCAATATTATTTCAAGACATTAATATTCATCATAAAACAAAAATATATTAAACAGAATTTACAACATTAACAAAAGTTACAGATTTGTTAAATTCTCCTTAGAAATATATAATTTGTCTTAAAAAGATCATTGATAAATCCTTTAAAACTCCTTAAAGCTCAACATGACAATAATTTTAAGCTGCAATGACAAATGCTTATTTGAAAGGTGAAGAACATTTGAAGTCATTTGGGCATTAGGAGAACTGACCATTGGATAGATTATGTGAATGGTTCACCTGTCTTTATAAGAAGATCCAGAAAGGTCAATGTTGAAGGTATGCCCAGAAAATGGAATTTGAAGCCAAACTGTAGAGAAAATTGAGTGAAATAAAATATTTGTCTTTGAAGTAGAAGCATTGAAATGTAGCTACAGGATTTGAGCAGAAAAAAGAGTGACATTTTCAAGTTCTATTTTGGAAATTTTGATCTGGCATTGGTATACAGTGGGCTGGGGAAGACATTGATGTCAAGATTTCAAATATTGGATATTTCAAAAGTTTTACTGAGAAGTGAATGCATTATAAACTAGAGTTATATAGTGTGGATAAACTAATAATGACCAAAATAGCATAATTAATTGAATGACAACTTTTAAATGGAAAAGGGAATATGATGAAGAAAATGATCCCATTCTTCCAGATGAGAATGTAGCAAAACGTAACATGACAGAATATATTTCTCATTCTAAAACATTTTTGCCTGACTTACCAATTCTTTCAATTCAAAATTTGTTTCACCCTCCCCTATAGAAATGTTAGCCAAATGACATTCTCTTCTGTTGATTTTGAAATAATAGCTTGGGATTTGGATGAGCTGACTGTGTCTAATGTGCATTTTTTTATTCCCTGCAGAGCCAGATGAAGTGTAATTCCTCCCATTGGAGGTTTCATGGCATGTTTATGCAATCTTCATGCTGGCCTCAAAAGCTTTCCTCTCTCTTTTACAAATTTGCAATGCCTGTTTGTCCCTAGAGTTGAGAACATGTGCACTAAACATGAATAGTAAATGGAAAAATTATAGATATTGATATAAGTTTATAAAAGTGAATGATAACAACCACATTCATACAAGCAAATCCAAGCAACCCCAACTTTCTAAAAAAGACCTGAGGGGAGGGACAGGGAAGAATATGTATAACATGGGACATTTTGGAGACATTGGAATTATTCAGCATGACATTGCAATGACGGATACAGAGCATTATAAATTTGGTCAAAACCTATAAAATTGTGTGGAGCAAAGTGTAAACCATAAGGTGAACTGCAGACCATGGTTAGTAGCAATGCTTCAATATTAATTCATCAATTTTCACAAATGTACCACACAAATGAAAGATGTTGTTAATGGGGAAAAGTATGGGAGGGAGAGGGGAGTGAGGTATATTAGAATCCCCTACATGGGATATAAGCGCTCTCTCACTTGGAGTTGAAGTGGACATCACCATCCCAGTCCCCTCAGGATTGGGGAAAGAACTATGGACTAGAGTGGGCTTGATGGTATTCTCTTGTTCACATATGGTGATTCTAGCAATGGAAGAAATTATAACAATGAGGTGGAGCCAGTGGCCACTTGACACATTTGGGGTAGGGAGGGGATGAGCAGTTGAAATACAGGGGCTTCTTTGGGAGTTAGAGGTTGTCCTGAGTACCGTTGTGGCAATGGATGTAGGCCATTTTAAATCAGCACACACCACTCAGAACTGAGTGAGAGAGAGTGTGGTCTACGGTGTGAACTGTGGTCTATGGTTGGTGGCAAGGCTCCAGGATGTGTAAGTTCATTGAGG
The DNA here is from genome assembly GCA_026826555.1 of Tolypeutes matacus. Lineage (NCBI taxonomy): Eukaryota > Metazoa > Chordata > Mammalia > Cingulata > Chlamyphoridae > Tolypeutes > Tolypeutes matacus. The sequence continues at coordinate 362,236 of JAKSZT010054364.1, read as the reverse complement.
GTGGTGGGCCACACTCTTGGGAGATGTTTGTGTGGGAGGTGGTGGGAGGTGTGGGAGGTGAGCAACATGGGAATTCCAGTGGGTTCCATGTAATATTTTGGGTAATCTAAGCACCTCTTAAAATATATGTGTATATATATATATATAAATAACATTTTTGTAAGCAAATACACATATATGCACGTATATTTATATATCATTTTGCAAATGTTTGTATGTATTGTGAGAATTTTGATTTTTACCCAACAATAAAAATAAATAAAAAATAAAAAATAAATGAAAATATATTTCAATGTAACATTTATGTAATCTAAAGTGTCTTTAAAAAAGAAAAAAAAAAGAAATTGCACTGAAAACAGTTTTTACACTTGAGCCAGGTATCTTCTCAATAGGACCAGGAGATTAGGTGATGTAGCATCAGAAAACACAGTATAATAATATAGAAGAAAAATGATGATCATTTTAATTGTCTTTGGCAGTGTTTGTAACCCTGAGCTTGTCAGGAGATTTAGTCTGCAATGACATAAAGAGGCAGAGGATATGGTAGGTTGTGATGGGTACCATATTTTAATCTCCATAAGGAACTCAATTCCTGGGAAATTTTATATTCAATAAGATAAATTATTTGAGCTGATAATACATATCCTAGTTTCATTCTTTTTTATATTAATAATATTGTCTCTAGATGCTGACAAGATGATTCATGAATGTGTATTACATGAAGAAAGCTTAGGGTCAGATATTGTTTTTACCTTTTGGAAGAACGTAAAATCTCAGGTATGATCAATTTAAACCCATACTTTGATGAAGTTTCACAGAGCTGATATTGGACATCCAAAATAAAAAATAAAAAATAAAAGAAGGAAACAGAAGCAAACCCAGAATTTCTATTTTATAAGAGAAAACATTCTGAAATACTCTGAAACAACATGAAAGGATGACTTGAAATCTACCATCTGGTTTCTCTTTAGCAGCTTTAACTTCATGGTTGCTCCATGTACAATAAAGTATCCAACCTGACCATCATAATTGTGCCACTGATCGCTCTTTTCAGCATACTTACATCCAACAAGTATAATGCATCTGGTCTCAGGAGTTACTTCTGTGTTCATGATATCTCCAGCTGCCTGTATTCTGAGAGAGAATAAATTGATATTCCTAGGTCAGGGCCCCACTGTCACAGGAGTTCTTGGAGAAGAAACAAACTGGGCAGCAAATATAAAATTCCAAGAAACAGAAGTAGTGCAGTTGTTGCAGAGTTCTGTTATTAATTTCCTGCACAAATTGGATGTCAGTATATCTAAAAAGGGGACAATTCCTCTTTCTCATTTCTCTGGAAGAGTATGAGAGTATGTTAAAATCATCTTGTGTGAGTCTGGTGCACAGGTAAAGTTAACCCTTAGTTATGAGGAAGAAGTATCACAATGTGGACTCCTGGGTGGAAGCTATTTCACTGGAGGCTGAATCTCTCTGCAACAGCTCCAAGAGGTATCATTCTTGGAACATGCAGCCAGGGGTACAACATGGATATGCCTATTTCAAATAATGGAAAGAATCAAATGACTTTCAAGCTAGATGTTGGGGCTTGCTGGGAAATAAGTTTGGAGAAAGTGAGCCCAGTTCTCTCACTCATAAGAAAAAGAACTTTAAAGTGGGAAACCTAGAGACTCACCTCCTCCATAGGCATGGAGCTTATGCAGGGGAGAAAAGAAAGAACAAAAAAGGGTTTGTTTATGTGGTATCATCACTCCCCAGAGAGGCAAGAGAATTACTATCTTTCCTCTGTGGAAATTATGTAGCTCATTAAAATGTCCATAATAGAGGATCCTGGGATACGTTCACGAAAAAAAAAAAAAAAAAAAAAAAAAGAAAGAAACCTGCTGTTTTGCAGTAAGAGGTCAGTAACTTAATCTGACAAGATCGCAATCACTTGCAAATTAAATTCATTCTAATTACTCCAGTATAATGTGTGTATGAGGCAGTAGAAAAAGTGTATCATTGAGTAGTCTATAAAGAAATAGCCTCATATATAAAACCCTTGAATAACTGGTTCAGAGTATCAAGTTAGCTACTGACTGAATTTTAGTGAACACCAAATGGCAGGCGTTCTTGTAATCTGTGCTGCTCTCACTACTTTAAAATGTCCATTTTACATATCTGAGCTGACTTTGAATAAATAATTCTATTATTTATCTTGTTGACCGAACGGAGGTTTAAGTACTGCGTGGTTGGTTCGCAGAGCCGTCGGGAGAAGCGGAGATCATGGGTAGTTCCCCATCACAGATTGATGAGTATACAGGAATTTTAAAATCCCTTTTGCATAGTTCAGGGGTGAGGACTAAAGAACATGTCGTATGGGACCTGTTAGGCTTGGTAGAGCGGCACTGTTACTGGTTTTCCCTTTCGAAATGAAACCAATTAAATCTTAAGGTTTGGAAGGATGTGGGGAAGGCTCTTAAAGGAGCTCATCAGCGTGGAGAAATTGTCTCAGCTGATGTGTGGGCTGCTTATCAGCAAATTACTCTGGCTATACAACCTTTCCAAGGTGAGGAAGACTTGCCTCAAGATTATGGTCCTGATAAAGCTGACATGTCTACCTCTCCAATCCCTGTGGATTCTCCAGGACATAAGGAGTTAATTTCTGAGGAGGTTGAGGAATGACCTACACCATCGCCTCCTGAGCCACCAAGGATGGTAGAAGTAGTCAACAAGATAGTAATATTTTAATACCTCCGGATGGTAATATTAAATTGATAAATGAAGATTATTATAAGAGCTCTATTCAAATGGCCAAAAATTATATAACCACTTATATTAATAAATAAATATGGAAATTAGTTTAAAATAATAAAAATAGTTATACTCAAATTAAATTATTATTCTAACAAGTTTGTTTAATGTTGATGGTAATTATATGTTGTCAGAAGTTTGTTTGGAAATAGTTTCCAAAATCATTGTAATAACTTAAGTATGGAAGGTATATAAAATGTGCTTTTATGAGTAAAGAAAAGAAAGTAATTTTATCCTAAAATAAAATAACTAGTTATTAAAACAAAGTAAAATGTGAGACATAAAAAAGGAATTTTTGTGGTCAAAGCTAAATGAAATTTAAGCAGTCTATCTATAAAAATTTAAAAGCTTTAATGTCAAACAATGTAATAATATAAAGTTGAAGTTTTATTCTTCCTCAAAGTTTCTCAAGTCAGTAGTCTGTTTTACTAAAGGTTTACAAAGTTTTTCTCCTAAATAATCAGTATGCAATAAAAAAGTCTGTTTTATCAGAATAGCTTCTTGTACTTTAACCTTATCGTTCCCATGGAGAAAGAGGTCTTATCACTTTGAAAAAGAACACAATGCTCGAACCTGCTTTCTCAAAGTCAAATCCTGAAAAGTAGCTTTTATTTCAAACTGTTACAAATGATTTAGTCTTTTACCTAGAAAAAGGTGAAATACTAAAAATAGTTAAGTTCATGTGATATAAGTTGAATGAAGTATTTAAAACTGTTGTATAATTAAAAGAAATTTTCTAATTTTATAACAACTAAAATTATATGAATAAAAAGTTCATATGAATACTTTAAAAGTATATAAAATTCCTGAAAATATAATAATGTTTCAATATAATATTAAATAAAATATGTTATTAATCATAATTTTTAGTTATAATCACAAAAGGAAAGCAGGCATTAGAGGCTACCAGGAGGGCATAACAGTAAAATATAGTAAAATAAAATAACACCCCTGCCACATGCAGCAGTGCCAAATATTGCTAGTTTGTTGCAAAAAATTAATATCCAGTTATGCTACTATCGCTTTGTTTTAAAACTTGCTGAAGCTTTCTTTAATGTTTTCTTAAACAAGTCAAGCCAGTCCATATTCCCCTTCTTGTAAAATAGTCAACAATTATTAAGTTTATATTCAACACTGTCAGAAACAGCCCCAATGCTAGTTACAATGTTAATAATAAAAACAATGCAAGTATTAAAGTTACAAGTTAATGTATTAACCCTCAGCCCAAATAGAAAACACTAATTTGTTTTTACCTATGCCTTAAACTATACAAAATAAAGAAATTGAGATCATTCTAATCATGCTACTAAAAATCTTAAATGTTTAAAAAATAAGTTTATTCATTGGATGTCTGTGGTTCTATAATCTACTATAGTTATGAATTGTGTATAATATACTTAAATACTAATCGAAACTTTAATACAATACATTGCATACATAAGTAATTTAATGATGTGTGTTACACATAAAGGTGTTCTATTAAGTATATACATATAAATCTCTTGTTTTGAATTTGAACAGTCCTCAAACTGAATGTATTAAGAAAGAGTTTGGTAAGTATTTTTCAGACCTAAAGTAAAACATCATGCAGAAAACTTTGTTAACCTACAAACCAATGCCTTACTAGTTAACACTTTTCACATTTCAGGAAAAATATTGGAAATTAAAATTGTAAGCACATCAAGGATGTTTTGTAACAAATTAAAAAAGATAAAGTGTGTTTCAATGGGTGTTGTATTCCTCCCTGGGGGAGCTGGCCACTCTCCCAGGGATTAATGCATAAACCTTAAAATGTACTGCTCAAGGAGTGTTGTGTTCCTTCATGAGGAGGCTGGCCCTTTCCTCGGGAATTAGCACAATACTCACAAGTTGGCATCTATAATATCAAGTTCATTAATCCTAAACACAGTCAACCAAAACTCTAGTATCAGTTGCTACTTCAACATTTCTCAACTAAAAGCTAAATATTGGTAAATATATATATATATATATATATATATATATATATATATATATATGACTGCTCTATTTATCTATCATTCTGTAACTTTGTTCAATATTGACTTAAACTTTTAATTAATTATGTTATTTATGTTTCTCACCCTAATTGTCAGTATAAGCTTATTAAACTAAATATACATATTAACATTTATCTTGTATCTATTTAAGACTTTAGCCAAAAATAAACCAAGAATATCAGTGTATCCCCTGATTTAGTAAGCATGTGAATGTATGTATACTTATCATAAAAAATTAACAGTTAAACCTCTATTTATAAATGCTACAAAAACAAAAAAAAGGGAAAATGGTGAGGTGCAAGAACAATTATATCAAGCATTATTTTAAGCCAAAGGCCAGAATCATATACATCAGCAGCAGAGCATTTCTGGCAAAAATCAGGCGAAAATACAGAAACAAATATTAGACAACTAGTTTATAAAAAGCCTAAAAGTAATAATAAATGGGAAAAGGCAGAAGTTAAGTTAGGATATAGGGTTGAAGTTTTGCTCTTATCATTACAGATAAAGGAAACCAGCTTTGAGTCCTGTCCAAATGTCTGAAACCTAGACATAAACAAGCCAAAGAAGCTAACACAAGAAGCAAAAAAGATGGTAACTTATAAAAGTCAGAATGTCACTCTAACACAGTTATTCTTTGCTATGCTTACCTTGACAACTACAGCAGTAAGTGGTGCACCTTCACATAATTATACATATTGGGCTTATATTACTAATTCACCTCTTTTAGAATTGTTCACTTAGGGGGACAAATCCTACCCTGTTTATATTAATTAGTCTTTTCACTTTCCTGGGCCCGTTGATTCTTGCTTTCCTCTAAAATCTGAAGAGGAAGGGAAATTTATTGAAAATTTAACTTTGCCTTTTCTTGAATGACCTATCTGCATAGAATCTATTGATCATGTATACAGTCCCAAAATCATAGTACAAAGTGATAAATTGCATACATGCCATGTTTCATATGAGGTTGTGCTCTTTAATAATTCCTATAGACTTGTAAAGAATCGGGCCCTTATAGAGATACTGAAACCTAATGTAAACACAGCCATAAGTTGAAAAATTAGTAATTCAACAAAAACAACTAATGAAAGCTTTCATTATTTTTAGAATTTTGGGGACATCATAAGTATAAATATGTCACTAAATTGGACTCATCAGGGAAGATTTATCCCACAACTATGGAACACTAAACTTAACAAAGCTAAAAATTATTTTTGGAAACTAGCGCAATTTTTGAATGGCAAGGCAGTAAAACTATTATTACCAGTTTAAAAAGAAAAGCCATTTAATTTCTTAAAGTATGTGTATGGGATCTCATTGCTTTTATAATTGGAACAGTGAGCATTAATCAAACATGGTTCTTCTGCAGCAATTGCTCCTTTTACACTTGCGTATCAGAATCTGTTTTACAGGATAATTCTACTGCAGTTCTAATGGGAAAACGGCGTTGTGGAATATGGCTTCCAGGTCGCATGAATCTCTGCTGGCAGTCTTCCCCTGAGAGCCAAATCCTTTGGCACCTTCTAAATCATTATTTGAAAAGAACCAGACATTTAGTTGGATTAATTATAGCTTCTGTATTAGGGCTTGTAAGTATTATTACCACTGCTGCTGTAGCAGGAATTGCCCTACATGAGAATGTCCAAACACAACTATGTGTTAAAAATTGGCATCATAATGCTATTGAGCTATGGCATAGTCAGGCATATATAGATGAGCAAACTAATAATAAGATTATTGACTTAGAGATGGCTGTTACACAAATGGAAGATCAGGTATATAATCTAAATTTAAAACAAGATTTGAAGTGTGATTGAAATGAAAGTGTTTTTTTGTATCACTCCTCTCCCATACAATGATTCCCATTATGAATGAAAAAATAAAATAACAAATCATTTAATAGGTCACCACACAAATTTATCAATAAGAATTACAGAATTGCAAAAGAAGATTTTAAGCACGTCTCAGAATCAACTTAGTACGCTTCCAGGTAGTAAATTTTGGCAATCAGTGACAGATCAATTGAATAAAATAAATCCCTTACATTGGTGGGAATCAATCTCTGCACTTGCTAACTTTGGTGTAGTGATCATTGGTGCTCTGCTACTCTTAACTGTATTAGGAGGCATTCACAAAGCCTTGTTATCCCACATTAACAGGGCTAAAAATACCAGCCATGCCTACAACTTGATTCTGCTTAAAACCCTTAACTTTTGAACCCCTGTCCATGGCAGCTTGGCTGGTGGCCAGAAATGGGTAAGACCTTCAGAAGAAGGCAACCTAAAACATACACAGTCACCCTAAACAAAAAACAAAAAAGGGGAAATTGTTGGAGAACATGCTGAGAGCCAGAGTACAAAGGGTTAAGCATTTAAAAAGCATGCTTGCTGGCAGAGAAACATTAGTAAATGTCTCCAAGGACACTGCATGCTGCAGATATCAGTGGGAGGAGGCAGAGCAGAATGAACTCACCACATAGATATTATTGTCTGAATTCCCAAGAAAGATTGTCTGGAAACTCAGAAACAGGTAGTGCTCTCATGCACCAAGCAGAGAAACTAGTGAAGAATTCCCTACTTTTGTTAAAATGGCATAAGGAGAACCAAAGCATAAGTACACGTGCAAATGATTCCATCATCTGGCATGTGGGAGAATTTACACTGCCTAATCCTTTCAGGGTGGGACACCCCACTCAACCACATCTGTGGAAACTAGCCTGGGCTTTTCACTCTGTTAGTTCTTGGTGGGGGCACATTTCAAATATAAGCACTAATTATATTCTTAACTTTACTCATAATAATACAGAATGGGTTAGAGCTTGTGGGTGTCTTCCGTATGTTTTATTATTGGGTAATATTACTTGGAATAATAGTAATGGGACAATAGAATGTCTGAAAAACTGCTCTTTATATACATGTATTAACAGCCTTATTAGTTTCCCAAATATCTCTAGTCTTTACATCTTAAGAGCAAGAATTGGAGTATGGTTACCTGTACAGATGAATCAATAATGGGAAAACACCCCAGTTATGGGGATATTGACTTCAATATCTAAAAGATTGTTGAAAAGGGCAAGAAGATTCATAGGAATGTTAATAGCTGTAATTATGGGTATTAAAGCCATAACAGCAACAGTGGCTGCTGCAGGAATAGCCTTTCAACAAGGAGTGCAAACTGCTGATTTCATGTGAACATGGCAACAAAATTCAGAACAGTTATGGGAAACTCAAAGACAAATAGATTCAGAAATACATGAAGAACTAGTGGACTTCAGACAAACTGTTATTCTGTTAGGAGATCAGATTCAAGCTATGAAATTACAAATGAAAATGAAATGTGACTGGAATCAAACATCTTAATGTATTACTCCTGTGCTTTACATAGCAACTGAATTTCCTTGGGACTCAGTGGAAAACGTCTTTTAAATCATGATAATTTAACTGAAGAAATCTTATGCTTGCAACAGAAGATAATTCAGAAATTTGAAAAACAATTACAAGCTATGACTGGGGAACAGATTTTAAAAGGGTTAATGAATGGGTTAGAACAATTGCATCCTAAACAATGGTTACATGGTTTGTCAGGATCTGTTATGTTTATATGTATAACTGTATTAATATTGTGCTTTTTATATTGTTTAGTCTGCAGAATATCATGACAACTAAACCAATTAATGCACCAACAGTCTGCTACAGCGCACATCACGCTATTCCAATTAAAAAATAAGGGAGAAATGAAGGAAGAAACAGACAGCTAAATGAACTTCGGATGAACCCATGAGGCAAGAACACATGCCTGGAACTGAACGCAGTTCCTGGTAGCTAGAATGTGGGAAAGAAACATAATGGGAACTGAAAACAGTTCCCTATCTTTCTAAAAGAATAGGGAGTACAAGTAGGAAGGTCAATGTGCTTGCATGAGAGAAGAGTCACTGCTTAAAAACCATAATAATAAAGCCTAGCTATTTTTAGATGCTATGATATTGAATGAATACAAGATAGGGTCACAGCAATCTCGGTGCTATTCTGCCTGAGCGAGCTGCAGCCCTCTGCTTCAACTACATCAACTTATCTGACACTTCCTTTGCACCTCACATGGATAACAACATTTCAACAAAGGTTTTGAGGCAATTTAAAGAAGAAAATAAAATTTTTTCAAAAAATATTATGAAACAATAGAATACCAGTATGGAAAAATGTGAATCTCCACCCCTACATCACACCATATACAAATATCAACTTCAAATGGATCATAGACTGTAATCATCAGGGTTTTCTAGAAAAACAGAGTCTTCAGGAGATATCTGTAAATAGTATGAGATTTTATAAAATTGTCTCTTGGGACCATGAGGATGCACAAGTCAGCCCAAATTTGCAAACCAGGGGCTCCAAGGAAGGTTCTTGATGAGTTTCCAGGAGACATTGGCTGTCCAAAGTTGAGCTGGAAATTTTCTCTGAGGCTTAAATCACTTCCACTTTAAAGGCATTTGCTTCCCCTTTTTTAGACATTCAATTCACTGCTGACAGCACTCTCCTTGGTTGATTGTAGATGTAATCAGCCATCTATTCAATGAATTCAATAATGACTAGAGTCCATAAGTGTCCTTGTATTACAGTTAGCCCAGTGCTTGCTTGACCAAAAAACTGGGCACAATTACCTGGCTGAGTTGACATTATCCTAACCATCACATAGATCTAAAAGCTAAACTGAAGCTCTAAAACTTTTAGAAGAAATCATAAGAGATTACCTTCACAAAAACTTCTTAAATACCATATAAAGAGAAATGGATAAGTGGGACTTCATCAATATTTAAAAACCCCTGCTTTTACAAAGACACTTTTAAGAAAAAGAAAAGGCAAGCCACAAAATGGAACATATTGCATTCTATACATATATATAAAACAAAGGAATTGCATTCAGTGTATATGAAGAACTCTTACAAGTCAGTAACAAAATAACAAACAATCTAATTTAAAAATGGACAAATGGTTTGGACAATTCACAAAAAGTTTGAATAAGCAATAAACACATAGTGTAAGAAGCACATAAAGCATGCCCAAATTATCAGAGAACTACAAATTAAATTGTGATGCTACCCCACCATTACGCATCCATTATATTTGCCATAGCCCAAGTTTGGTGATTATGTTGGTGATAAGAATATTGAAAAACTGCAAGTCAGAAATTGCTGGTATGCATGCAAAATGGTACAAACACTTTGGAGAACAATTTATCTCTTTCTTATGAAGTTACACATGCCCTTACCATATAACCCAGAATATTCAAAAACTTTCATACAAGCTTTATTCATAATGCCAAAAGCTATAAATACCCCATGTGCATGTATCCATAAACACATGATTTGACTGACAAATTATGGTACATACAGACAATATTATACTAGATTAAGTATCAGGACTGACTCCTGATAGGATTATGGTCCAGTTTTACCAAAGAACCAATTCCTCTGAATGTTGGAATCTAACTTTTTAAATTGCCATTATTAATTGTTACTGTTTAAAACAGTTCTTTGTCTTTTCTGTTTTATTTTTCTCAAAGTGCTTTCAGGAGTTAGCCAAAAATTAACACTCAAAATCTAAGGTTTTGGAAGACTTTGCTTTACTTAACTCACATTAACATTTTAAATTTATAATTTTAGCATTCCCCACAGATCCTGTCATTCCTTAAAAATGCCATTTGTGTTGGTGTAGAAAACTAAGAGTTAGTGGGTTTCTGGTTTAAGAGAGGAGCTCAAAAATAGAATCTTTAATTGAAAAATAAAATGAGAAATAGTAGAGTGTTTCCCTTTTATTTGCATACCTTTATTAACTGAATTATTAACTAACTTGCATATCTTTATTAACTTTATTATACTACTTAACTAGAGAAAGGTGTAAACAACAGATCTAACCTATTATATAAAATGGATGAGTGGTTGCTAGAACTGGTGGAATTAACTGAAAAGAGAAAGATGGAACTATCTGAGATGACAGAAAATTTCTATTTGTTGTTGGAGGTGATTATTACATATGTGAATGTGTATGACAAAACTCATCTAAATGTACATTTAAAGAGGTTGTATTTTGCTGTATGTAACTCTGAAAAGTTGATTAAAATATGAATATAAAAATTGCAACTATTTACATGCATAAAAACAATAAATTAGCCTTTAGAAAGTAGTTTATGGGTTAAAAAGTACTTTTACAATAGTGATTTTTATTGCTCTTCAAAACCACATAAGGTAGTTATATTTTTAATTATTCTTAGTTGAGAAATTGAATCTCAGAAAGATTAAGTGACCTGCCCATGGCCTATAGTTAACAAATAGTTAATAATTAGGCCTTTTATTTCAATGTTCTTTTAAACAATAGTATTCATTAGTCCATTGTCCTTTCTGCTATAATTCCAGGTTGCTAAGCAAAGTAAAATTACTCAGTCTTATTTTAAATATGATATTTAGTATACATTAAAATAACTATAAAAGAATATGCAGAGTAAATAATTTTGGCATTTCCTAAAATTGGCTGATTTCTATAAGATTGACATAATTCTTACAGGGTGGGTTTTCTAGAATCACAAGGTTTCTATTAAATTCTTCTTCTGCACATTGAAATCACCACAAAGGATTATTAAAATTACTCAAGGGTAGAAAATCAAGACTTGTGTAAAACAAATTATTTAGATGAACGGCATTTTGTGATTTATAATTGTCACTGACCAAAATATCAGTATATTGTAACTATATAGAAAATATGTCATGTATAGCTTGTCAATTAAGATCTTTACATCCTGACTGGAAGTTGGCATATCATTTAAAAATGCTTTGGGAATAAAAATGCAAAAAGATTGGTTAATCAACAGCTTACTCAAATTTTAAGTCCAGATATTCATTTTCTTTTTAGTAGCAGTAAATAGTTACAGGTTAAAACAAAATCTACCATGCTGTAAACAAAGCTGTACATATAAACTTATTTTCCACTTTTTACACTTACCTTTTAATAGAATCATCCAATTTGTTGCATCTTGAGAAAGGCAAAGTTGGGCAACTGCTCCTGATTTGTTTCATCTTGTTATATGACCTGACAGCTCCTCCTCTAAGACCAATACCAAAAATCTATATTGTACATGTTTACAAGCAAGAATCTCCAGCAGGTAGAAAAGGCAAAATTGAGGTAAATATCAGATAAGCAAAAGGCCTGGCCACCCACCAGTTTTATATTTTTAAGGAGTTCATTGAGGAAGTTGCCACGGGCTGTGGGGCCCAGCGCAGGCGTCTTAAACCCAGAGCCTCCACCTGCTCATCAGTGCAGGCCAAGGGAGGACAGACCCCAGCTCCTGGAGACCCAGCCCCGGGGCATGTGGAAGCTGCACAGCAGAGAAGTGCTTCTGGAGGACTCCCAGAGCAGGATGATGGCCTGCTGGAAGGAAAGCCCCGCTGTGCAGGTTTTGGAAACTTTCCCCAGATGCTTTTGAAGCTGCTATGGTTGAACATGATGTCTATCGTCTGAGAATCTGTACCTAGTTCATGAGATTGTTTCTTCCCCAACTGGATCCCAGTTGGATCAAAAGATCTCTTCATAAGGACTAAAACTGTTTCATCTTAATAGATATTTCTTATAAGAGTTAAATGCAGGTTCCCAACTCATGTAAATGCAATTGATTATCTTAAGCATTTAAACATGGTTCCAAGTGGAAATTTGAGTAATCACACTTTGGTAGTATTGGTGCTTACCAATACTTTTTATTTTTTAAATCTCAAAATGTTGTGATTACTCTAAACAGTAGCTCTCTTAGATGTCATGAGAACTTTTATATGACTACTGAGTTACCTGAAGAAGCTGAACATAACTAGTGATTGTCAACGATGAGCAATAATGTTGTTTCAGGATGGATTCTTTTGAAAAACAAGTTGATCCTTTGTGCTTCCATGCCTTCTACCAATGGCTAAAGCTCTTTTTCCCTCTATGTTTTTATTTTGAAACATTTGAAACATGCAGGAGAGACAGAAGAATAGAGTGAACACCTACAACCCCTTCACCTAGTTTCATCCATAAACACTGCCATTTTTAAGGTGTTTTTTCTGATCTTTCAGTTTACAGAGTCATCTACACCCTACTTCTAACTGAGGTTTTTAAATTATTTTATAAGTGTATCTATAATTTAATATGTAGAAAAAGCTTTGCAGTAGGAAAAAAAATAGAGAAAATTTGTGTTAATTGTGACAGGTTATTCATACTCTAAATTTAATTAGTTTCCTTCAAAAGGACTGATCATTCTTCCAAAGAAAACTACTCTTAGAATTAAATTTTAAAATTTATGATAACTCAAGCATAAAACTTCTGCTATCAAATTTTATTTTATGGTTCAGAAAAGTAGGAATTAATACATGAGTAGGATTTAATTTCCTATCATATTAGAAAAATATCTCAATTCTGTTTCATTTTCAGTCTTTCAGCCCCATCCCCCCTCAAAAATATCAATTAGTGATTTGTTTTTAAACATGCAGCTTGACAGTACACTTTGCCTTTCTCTAGAAAGAAAATTTGTAACACTATCTGTTGTGTTTAACTTCCTTGAAAATCAGGACACAGAGCTATAATTTCTATTGCCTTGTGTTGCTTTTTAAAAATAAGAAAGATAGCTTAACATTATAGAACTAATGATTGAACTGTGAGGCATTCCAAATCATAACTTAGGTTTAAGGACCATTTTAAACTATTACTAACATAGTTTTACAATTGTAAAAAATAAATTTCTCTGATCTTCTAAAAAAAAATAAAAGTTCATTGGGTGAATTACACCTCAAAAATGAAATCTATAGGGGTAGAAATATTGATATGCTCTAATGGGCTAGCAGGGTTGAATAGAAGGTTCTAGAACATATCCCTATGGATGCTTATTTTACTCCCCCAGAATCCCTTGTTCTGGAGTATGTTTGTTGCATGGCAGATGACCTGACCACATGAAGGTTTCTAAGAGGGAAACACAAGCCCATAATCATGTTCATGGGTGCTGGAAGAAGGCTTCAGAACACACATGGTCCTGAGTAGGGCATATTCCGTTTCTGACCCATCCCTAAATTGCCTCACTCTCTTTGTGGTGGAGTTGATATTTTCATAAGCACCATCATCATAGCTCAACGAGGATCTCTGAAAATGACTGTGATTGACTGTGTAGTACACTTCTTCATAACCATTGCCAATCCTTGTTTTCCTGCCAAGCATAAGGAGAAAAGAAATCAAAGATCCAGCATCATCCATTAAATATGGACTGAATTGCCCTGCCCCTCCATCTGTCTGTGTCTTTGGCCCAAAGGATGTCATTTTTATACCTTAAACTCTCACTCCAGATCCTGCCTTCCTAGAGATTTCATTTTAGCAACATGTTCTATGCTTCATGCTACTAGATGTTCTATTTTTAGGACTCCCCAAAAAATAAAAGACAAAAGAAAGACACTATTATGTATCTGGAGAAAAGAAAACATTCTCTCTCTCTCTACACACACACACACACACACATATTTTAGGAGGTACAGGGATCCAACCTGGACCTCATACATGGGAAGCAGTCTCAACCACTGAGCTACACACACTCTCTTAAGTTATACACTTTAGCTCTAACATATTGGTCAGCAATATATGCAACCATCAGGCCCTAAGAAGTTAAAGTTATATAAAAATAAATTTTCAGAGGGTAATATATGACTAATAAAACTTAGAGTTTAAACACATTTTCAACTCCATAGGCAAAGAAAGTAAAATTAAAACTTTAAGATGTTACACATTAACTAATAGGAATAGATTTTTTATGTTATTGATTTCCTCTGTGTTCCTAAATATAAAGGTTAATTCCTACACACAAGAATTGTAAAGGAATGTGAAGTGCCAAAAAGAACTGATGTTTTAACGGTGATGGGATTCTGAGTGTAAATTAATTTTCTTTCACTTGTTTTTGTTATAATTTAGAAAATTGAAATAAGAGACTTCAGCAGAACTGAGACCACAACAATGAGAACCTGGTAGGCATCTGATTAAGTTAAAGCACTTTTTAAGTTGGGATTCCCTTCCATTACTGCATAAAAATTGTCAATTAAGTTAGTTTAAATGTGAAAGATTTCTATAAGTCCATTCAGGAATTGCAAGTAAAGAATGACAGAGCTACACGGAGAAAATCATCTTTATTTTAACATTTGTAAGAAAAATGTAATTAAAATTTTAAATTACCTGAGAAGCAGTGGATGAAATGTCTTGTCCTGGAAGATGGGGGATAAAAAAAGAAAAGCAGCCTAAGACTTTGGGCCATCACAGTTTGGGAGGAAGAGGTAAAAAGAACAGAATGCAGAGATGAAATTTCAAAGAGTCCCTGAACATCTCCTTTCCTGGCACATCCATGTTATAATGGAGGTGCTCAAAGCTGACTGCAAGAGCAAGGAAGAACATGTGTTCTGAGGCAACATGGGCTCTACTTCCACTGTATAAATGAGCCCATACCAAGTCCAGGAATAAACTAGATTTTGGAACTGGGTAATACAATTTTATCAACAAACATGGTATGGACAATAAAGTTTGGCAAGTGTAAAAGGAGAATAATGATAGCTGGAAATTTAAAAGATATTTTCTATAAAAGTATCACAGAGAAAGCATTTAATATTTCAAGATGAACAATCATCATAGAGATAAATACAGAATAAAATGAGTTACTAATTAATTTAAATTATATCCAAAAATATAAACAAAGTTCATTAAACCCATGAAGACTAAAGCAATTTACATTTTGGTGTTAACTGCTTTTGATAGGTCTTTTTTTAATTGTTAATATATTTTCTCTTTTCTTATTAGAGAATTTTTAGGCTCATAGTAGAATCATATAGAACTAGCAGAGTTACCATACACTCTTCCCACACACAGTGCTCCCTATTATTAAAATTGTCTATTAGTGTGGTAACTTTGTTATAACTGCTGAAAATATAATTATAATTACACTATTATCTATAGTCCATAAGTTAAACTCGGGTTCACTCTTTATGATACAGTTCTATGCTTATTTTAAAATTTTTATTTGGAAAATTATCTCGTGATATTTATTTCTCTAAAGACTAATGAAATTGAGTATCTTCACATGTGCTTGTTGGTCATTTTAAATCTTTTTTGGAATAATGTCTATTCTGGACTTTGGGCCACTTTTAATGGGATGTGTATCTTTTTTCTGTTGGGATGAATGTATTCTTTATACATTCAAGGTACTAGTCCCTTAATAGATATATGATTTGAAAATATTTTCTCCAATTCTTATGCGTTGTCTATATGTTCCTGATGGCATTCTTTGATGAAAAAAAGTTTAATTTTGAGGAAATACAGTTTATTTAATTTTTTAACTTTTCTTTTTTGTGTTTACATAATATCTAATAATTCATTTCCAAATCCAAAGAAGTAAAGAGTTAACATCAGACCTCTATGAGACTCATTTATTAATTTCCTACACATGGCTCTTCTGCCCCATTTATTTGAACCTATAATTAGCAGTATAACTATATATGTGTCCTAGAGACTTAAAACCCTGGTCCTATATAAGGGGGGATAGCCCCAGAGACTGATGCCTTATCAGTGGGTTCTATTTTGGAATCTGTCTCCTGAGAGTGACAGAATTAGACTCAAATAAGTCCTCCCTGCACATGGTTCACCAGTCCCTTCTATTCAAATCTATATGTGATGCTGGAGTTTTTAGGTATACTTCCAGAGACTGAAGCCTCCTGCCTACCTATGTTCCAGGTGTGCATGAAATCTAGGTGGAGCTGCAACTCCTACCCTACAGCTCAATGGACTCATCCAAGTCACCTGGTGAGGAGACAATGATGGGCAATGGCCATCCCAGGGAATGGAGAGGGCCTGCATCTGCAGGCAGGATCATCCCACCCACCATATCCATGGGATATAAGCCCTCTCTCACTTGGAGTTGGAGGGGACATCACCATCCCAGTCCCCTCAGGATTGGGGGAAGAACTATGGACTAGAGTGGACTTGATGGTATTCTCTTGTTCACATATGGTGATTCTAGCAATGCAAGAAATTATAACAATGAGGTGGAGCCAGTGGCCACTTGACACTTTTGGGGTAGGGAGGGGATGAGCAGTTGAAATACAGGGGCTTCTTAGGGAGATGGAGGTTGTCCTGAGTACCGTTGTGGCAATGGATGTAGGCCATTTTAAATCAGCACACACCACTCAGAACTGAGTGGGAGAGAGTGTGGTCTACAGTGTGAACTGTGGTCTATGGTTGGTGGCAAGGCTCCAGGATGTGTAAGTTCATTGAGGGTGGTGGGCCACACTTGTGGGAGATGTTTGTGTGGGATGTGGTGGAAGGTGTGGGAGGTGGGCAACAAGGGAATCCCAGTGGGTTCCGTGTAATATTTTGGGTAATCTAAGCACCTCTTAAAATATATGTATATATATATATATATATATAACATTTTTGTAAGCAAATACACATATATGCATATATATTTATATATCATTTTGCAAATGTTTGTATGTATTGTGAGAATTTTGATTTTTACCCAAAATAAAAATAAATAAAAAATAAATAAAACTCATGTCTGTTCATATTCTTGTTGAACCCTGAATCTCACCAGAGTTGCCACCAACACCTACTCTCCAGGTCATTGTACTCACCCAGGACAGCTAACAAATGTGTGGTGAGGGACAACACCCATCCCAAAAAGCAAAGTGCATCTACATCTGCAAGCAAGACAGTTACAACCATCTGCCCCATAGGATCTAAGCCCTTTCTCATTGGGAAGCAGAGTGGGCATCACCATCTAAAATCCTCAAGATTGAGGAATGAACAATAATAAGTTGGGAGTGTAACTATGGACTAAAGTAAGCATATTATTATTCTAGTAATGGAGTAACTTGTAACATTGATATAAAGACAGTCACCAAGGTTCTGAGGATGAGGAAGAGTGAAGAATAAATGTAACATGGGACATTTTGGGGACATTGAAATTGTTCTGCATGATATTGCAATGACGGATACAAGTCATTACACATTTTGTCAAAATGAATAAAATTGTGCAGTGCAAAGTGTAAACCTTAATGTAAAGTATAGATCATGGTTAGTAGCAATGCTTCAATATGTGTTCATCATTTGTAACAAATGTACCACATTAATGAAAGATGTTGTTAAAGGATGAAAGTTAGGGAGGGGAAAGGGTGGGGTTTATGAGAATCCCCTGTATTTTTGATGTAACATTTATGTAATTTGCTCCTTGAAAATAAAGGGAAAATAAAGTTTAAAAAAACACACATTTACCCTTATGTTTTTTCTAAGAGTTTTAGAATTTTAGCCTTTTTACATTGAGGTTTTGGTCCACTTTGAGTTAAGTTTTCTATATAATATAAGGTACAGATATAATCAGATTACTTTTTCCTGAGAATATTCATTTGTACAGGAACCATTTATTGAAGAGATTATTATTTCCCCCTTGAATGGTCTTTGCACCATGTCAAAATCAATTGA
This sequence comes from Tolypeutes matacus, assembly GCA_026826555.1. Classification (NCBI taxonomy): domain Eukaryota; kingdom Metazoa; phylum Chordata; class Mammalia; order Cingulata; family Chlamyphoridae; genus Tolypeutes; species Tolypeutes matacus. The sequence goes on along the minus strand of JAKSZT010054364.1, from coordinate 343,914 downwards.
ACATACACGTATGGTTTTAGTTCTGGAATCTCAATTCTAATCCATTTTTCTATATTTAATCTATTCTTATGCCAGTGCCATCTTGATTTGATTAGTTGTTGTTTTGTAAAACATTTTTTTACTCCATTGAAGTATATCATTCATACATGAACATACATGAAAAATAAGTATATAGTAATATTTGTGAACTTACAAAACAAACATGCAAAATAAAAAAGTGAGAAGTAGAGAGGTCTTCACAGAATATTAATTATGGCAAATAAAACTGTTCATAAGAAGAAAATTGATTCTGAAATCTACAACCTAAGAAACCTGATGATGATATTTATGAAGATCTTGTAGTATATTAAACAGCTTTTAAAAACAAAATTAAGAATTTCTAATAAATTCACAAATAAACACTACATTTAATGATCAGAGACTTCTTAAACTCTCTCCCACATAATTTTGTAAGTTATGATAAGATATACAATGGCCTGTATCTGTCATTGCAATGTCATTCATGACAATTCCAATGTTCCAAAAATGCCCCCATATTACACCTATTTTTTTCCTCTTCCTCCCCTCAGAACCTCTGGAGGCCTCTGCCTCCACATCAATAATAAACATTTTTCCATTGCTACAATAACAATAAGTTTACAGTAGAGTAACAGTAAGTCTACTCTAATTCATTGTTTGTTCCCCAATCCTGAGGATTCTGGGATGATGATGCCTACTCTACCTCTTATTGAGAGGGGACTTAGATCCGATGGGTCAGATGGGTGTGACTATTTTGTTTGCAGTTATGTACTCTCTCTGGTCCTTGGGAGGGTCATTGCCCATCATCATTTCCTTGTTAGTTGTTCTGTGTGAGTCCATTGAACTGGAAAGTAGGTGTTGCAACTCTGTTGAGATTCAGGGCCCAACTGGTACATGGAGAGCCCAAAGATTTAAGTCTCTCTGACAGAAGCTTAACAACTCCAGAACTAACTATAGCTTCAAATAGAAAGGGCAGAAGAGCCATGTGTAGAGAAATGATACATCAAAAATATAGGGGATTCCCATATACCTCACTCTCTTACCCTTCCCACAATTTTCTCCATTAAGAAATTCTTTCATTAATGTACATTTGTTACAATTAATGAAAACATATTGAGGCATTACTACTAACCATTGTCTATATTATATTATGGTTTACACTTTGTACCTCACAATTTTATGGTGTGGTACAAAGTGGAATTCCATTTTGAAAATATATATAATGGCTTATAACCATCATTGCAACATCATGCAGAACAAATCCAATGTCCCCAAAATGCCCTGTGTTATGCCTTTTCTTCTTTCTCACTCCCCTCAGAACCTCTGGTGACCACTTTTATATCAATGTTACAATTTCTTTCATTACTAGAATAATAATAAGTCTACTTTGGTCCATACTGACCTTCCCTCCTTATGTGCATTCATTCCTCAATGTTGAAGATTTTGGGATAGTGATGCCCTCTCTGCTTCCATTGAGAGTGGACTTAGATCCCATGGGGCAAATGGATGGAACTGTATTTATTGGAGATGTATATGCTTTCTGTATTTTGAGATAGGCTTTGTCCATCATCATCTTTTTGCTAGTTGTCCTGGATGAGAGTAGGTGTTGACTGCAACTCTACTAAGATTCAGGGCTCAACCAGTATATGAACAGCTGAAATATATAAGTCTCTGGGACACATATTTTATGGGAATAATACTAATCATAGGTTCAAATAAAAGAGGCAGAAGAACCATTTGTAAGAAAATTATAAATAAATCTAATTTTGATACATTAAGGAGATAAGTTATCATATATTCCAAGGTAAGACCCACTAATGAAGTGCCAGTTTCCTGGGGTTGCCTTCCCTACCTATAGTGTCTAAATGTCTCTAGAGCCCTCAGGAGTACCCCTGCTTGAGGCACTGTTTACTATGGCAATCAATGAGATCCTCCTGAAATGTACATTGGCCTAACCACTGGAGTGACTCCTGACTCACTTTGAAATCACTTATCTATAAAAACTCACTTGTATTTAATACTTCTCCCTTTTGATGTAGGTCTTGAGCAGGGAATTTAAAGTCCTGAATTCAACCTTTTATTCCTCCACATTCTCTAGCACCTTAGGAATACCAAGCCAATCTCCCTTTACTTGTGAATTTCACACAAATGAAATACCTGATCAACAGAAACTTTAAACTTTCCTCTAAGTTTTTTGCTAGGAATATCCAACAGTGATATTTTGCATAGCTCTATTGACACACCACATCATGGACAGCTAGAGTCTTCTTTCCACTGGAAATAGAGTTGTTTTAATTTGAATAGGTTAAGAACCAATTCCAGGAATTGTGAGAACATGGCCATTGGGTTAGTCAGGTAAGGCTCAGCTCTCACATAAACAATGGAGAAAGAGCTAAAGTCTGCCTAGGGGACCTGCTCTGGGTGTCAGCACACCAGGACAGTGTTTCAAAATTCCCAGTAGAGTGAGGGATAGAGAGACAAAGAAGCCAAAACAACAAATTGTGAATTACTGAACCTCCTGTCCATTGAGAAGGGCTCCCTTTCCCAGCACCAAAATATTAAATAGGGATAAAATACTTGGCACATTGCAGCTGACTAAGAGGAGAACAGACATGTTCCTCCCTCCCAGCTGTTTCAAGGGAAAAGGGAGGGTGAGTCAGGGGGATTTTCTTCAGTGAATTTGGCCAGCAGATTCCACTTTGAATCTTGGCTCTGGTGAGAGAAAATCAAAAGAAAACCAAGAAAGATACACCTCCACGGAAAGGTGTGCCAACAAATGCATCTACTGGCCTGTCTGGTATTTATATACACAGCAACTGCTTTTAAAGCTATCTTTATCCCACCCCGGGGACAACATCTGTGCCTCATTTTTCAGACACTGGCATGATTCTGGTAACTTAACTGGGCAATTTTAAAGACTTAAGATAAGTTGAATCAAAGAGCAAAGAGCTGTGAAAAAATAATATCAATAAGCAAGAGAGAGTAACTGGCCATTAGAATAAATTCACCAACATATCAGATACCTAGACATTAGCAAAATATTATTATAAGCCATATTATGAAACAGGAAGAGATGGGCCAGCCAAAGGAACAAAGCAAATATCCTGAAAAGATTCAAGATTTAAGACAATTAATCAATGATAATGACATATATAAATAATTTTAAAGAATTGAAGAAAATATGACTAAAGAGATAATGGATATTAAGAAGAAACTGGGTAAGCATAAAGAACAATTTGCAAGGTTGCAAAGAAAAGTAACTGACCTTATGGGAATGAAAGACATGATGTATGATATTAAAAATATATTAGTGGCATATAAGAGCAAATATGAACTGCTTGAAGACAGAATTAGTGATTCTGAAGATAGAACATCAGAACTGCAAAGAACAGTAAAACAGAAAGAGAAGATAATGGAAAAATTGGAACAGGGTCTCAGGGAATTGAATGGCAACATGAAATGCAAAAATATATGCATTATTGGAGTCCCAGAAGAAGAGAAGGGAAAATGGGCAGAAAGAGTATTTGAGGAAAAAATGACAGACAACTTCCCTACCCTTATGAAAGACATAAATATCAATATCCAAGAAAGACAATGCACCCCAAACAGAATAAACATGAACAGACCTACCACAAGACACTGACTATACAGAATGACAAATATAAGAAATAAAGAGAAGATTTGAAAAGCAGCAAGGGAACAGCAAAGCATCACATACAAGGGAAACTTGATAGGATTAAGTACTGACCTCTCATCAGAAACCATGCAAGAGAGAAGAAAGTGATATGATGTGTTTAAGGTATTTAAAGAGAAACTTCCCACCAAGAATTCTGTATCTGGCAAAGCTGTCCTTCAAAAATGAAGGGGAGTTCAATGTCTTCACTGACAAACAAAAACTGATAGAATATGCTACCAAAAGACAAGAATCACAAGAAATACTAAAGGGAGTGCTGCAGCTGGAAAGGAAAAAACAAGAGCAAGAGACTTCAAGAAGAGTGTAAAAATGAAGAATATTAGAAAGAGTAAAGAAATAGGCTTTACCATGGTATGAAAACAGAAAGCGAATAGTCAAAAAGGATGAAGTAAGTAATGCCTTTAAAGTTTTAACATTGAATATTAATAGCTTGAACTCCCCAATTAAAAGACATAGAGTGATAGAATGGATTTAAAAATATGAGCCATCCATATGATGTCTACAAAAGATTCAGCTCATATGTAAGGACACAACCAGGATAAAAGTGAAGGGGTAGTAAAAGATATTTCATGCCTGCAAATATTCTTGCTGTCCTGATTTTGTGATAATCAGGGTAGGCTAAACATTTGCTATATTAGAAACCAAGCATGTGTCCCCAGACCTAGTTTTTCTCCCCAGGTCTGGTTTTTAGAATGCTGGTGATAAACTAAACCTGGTTTATTATATGGCCATCTTGTATGGGGAAAGATTGTAACTCTAGTTATCTTTGTTCAACCTTAAGAGATATAGTAGGGGAATAGATGTGGCTCAAATGATTGGGCATTTGTCTCCCAATTGAAGGGGCCTGGGTTTGATCCCTGGGACTTCCAAGTAAAAATTTAAAAAAGAAAAATATAGAAGGCATGAGGGCCACCAGGCCCTATGCACGGGTGTGCTGCCAGGCCCCATGCATGGTTGCACTATCAGGCACCATGCACGGGTGCTCCATTAGGCCCCATGAGCCATGCATCAAGATGATGAAGTAACAGGAGAGTGACACAGGGAAAGCCAAGATGAGATGCTCTGAGAAACCAGAAACTAAGGTTGCACAGGTGGTAGGATGCCTCTCTCCCACATCAGAGGTTCCAAGGATTGAATCCCAGTGAAGACAGGAGGAGAAGAATGAGAAGAGAGGTAGGAAACAGACACAGAGAGTTGCCCAGTGAATGGAAACAAAAACAGCAAAAATGGGGGAGGGTGGTAAAAATGGATAAAATTCAATCAATCAATCAATCAATCAATCAATCAATAATTAAATCCTTAAAAAATGGTATAGGGGAATAAGATACGAACTATAGTAAGTAGTAATACTTTGACAATCCTCTTTCATGATTTGTTAACAAATGTTTCACGCAATGCAAAGTATTTGTGGTGGGGTGATGTGTGTTAGCCCTGTCTGATGTTATGCTTGCTTGTTTTATAAGTTCACAATGTTTACTGAACACTTATATTTTATGTATGTTCATGTATGAATGATATACTTCAATAAATTGTTTTAAAAAGAGATATTTCATGCAAATAGTAACCAAAAAGTGCTAGAATTGCAATGCTAATATTGGACAAAATAGATTTTAAATGCAAAACTGTTATAAGGGATGGGGAAGGTCATTATATATTAATAAAAAGGACAATTAAATAAGAAGAAATAGCTATACTAAATGTTTATGACCTAACCTCAGTGCTCCAAGATACATGAGGTGCACACTGCAAAGCTGAAGGGAGAAATCTATATCTCTATGATAATAGTTGGAGACATCAATACACCACTCTCATTATTGGATAGAACATCTGGACAGAGGCTAAATAAAGAAACAGAGAACTTGGATAATATGATAAATGTACTACACCTAACAGGCATCTATAGAGTATTGCATCCCCATAAAGCAGGATGTAAGTTAGTTTCAAATGCTCATGGATCCTTCTCCAAGGTAAAACATATGTTGTGTAACAAAACAAGTCTTAGTAAATTTAAAAAGTTTGAAATTAAACAAGAAATTACTCTGATCATAATGGAATGAAGCTGGAAATCAATTATGGACAGAAAAAGGGGAAGTTCATAAATATATGGAGGTTAAACAACACATTCTTAATCATTGGGTCAAGGAAGAAACTGCAAGAGAATTCAACAAATATCTTGAGATGTATAAAAATGAGAACATATGTCAAAACCTATGGGACACCACAAAGGCAAGGCTGAGAGGAAAATTTATAGCCCTCAATACTTACAGTAAAAAGAAGAAAGAGCTAAAATTGAGGATTTAACTGAACACCTGGAGTACCTAGAAAAAAACAGCAAACCTATACAAAAGCTAGAAGAAAGAAGGAAATAACAAACATTAGAGCAGAAATAAATGAAATCAAGAAGAAAAAAAATCAATAGAGAAACTCAATGAAAACAAAACCTGGTTCTTTGAGAAGATCAATAAAATTGGAAAATCATTAGCTTGACTAACAAATTTAAAAAAAGAGAAGATGCAAATAAATAAAACCATGAATTAAAGGGGTGACTTTATGACTGGCACCACAGAAATAAAAAGGATTGTAAGAGATTCTTATGAGGAATTGTATGGCAATAAATTATACACCGAAATTGAAATGGACAACTTCCTAGATAATAAAAAGCAACCTACATTGGCTCTACAAGAAATACAGGAAATGAATAAACTAATCACAAGTAGAGATTGAATCAGTAATCAAAATATACCAACACAGAAAAGAAGAAAAGCAGATGACTTCAGCTGTGAATTGTACCCAACATTTTGAGAAGAATTAATTCCAGTTCTATGTAAAATCTTTCAAAAAGTTGAAAACCAGGGAAAATTATCCAACATGTTTTATGAAGCCAAAATGACCAATACGAAAGCCAGATAAAATACTACAAGAAAACAAAATTACAGAATAATATCTCTAATGGAATAGGTGCAAAATTTTTTAAAAAATACATTCAAATGGAATCTAACACCACAATCAAGTGAGTTTTATTCCTGGGATACAAGGGTGATTCAACATAAAAAAATCAATTAATGTAATGCACCGTATTAACAAATTGAAGGGCAAAAACCACATGATTGTTTCAATTGATGCAAAAAAGGCATTTGACAATATACTGCACCTTTCTTGGAAAAAAAACTTTACAGATAGGAAAAGAAGGAAAGTTCATCAATATGATAAAGAGCATATGTGAAAATCCCACAGCCAACATCATACTTCATGGGAAGAGTGTGAAAACTTTCCCTCTAAGATGGGGAAAAGGTAATGAAGCCTTCTGCCATGACTCTTATTCAACATTGTGCTAGAAGATCTAGCTAGAGCAATTAGACAATAAAATAAAATAAAATAAAAAGAAATAAAACTCATCCAAATTGAAAAAGTAAAAAATAAAAGTCACTATTCACAGATGAAATGATCTTATATTTGGAAAATTTCAAAATATCTATGATTAAAGCTAGTAGAGCTGCTTTAGTTTGCCAAAGGACATCTGAAGCAAAGTACCAGAAATAGGTTGGCTTTTATATAGAGGATTTTTTGGGTGTAAACTCTTACAGTTCCAAAGATGTGAAAAGTCCAAATCAGGGCATTCTCAACAAAGCCAGCTGTCACATGGAGAAGTAAAATAGCCACCTATCTATGCTGATATGTGTGCCTTTCTACAGGTATAGGCACACCTGGCATAGGGTTTGACTCTCCTGAACTGATCTGTGGGGGCTTCGTATTTAAGCTATTCTATACTCCTCTCTCACATGGCCAGGTCAAACATAGCAGCACCTTTATTCATGTGTCTGTCTAAGTCTGTCTCTCTGTATGTTTCCAATAATACCAGACCTACCAATGTAGCAAAGACTCCAACTGAATCAAGCCTCACTGATGTAGTCCAACCTAAAGCTTTAAGCAAACTTATCAAGTAATCTAATCAAAGGCCCCTCAACTGACTTTAATGCAGTCAAAGGTTATCACATCCAGAAAATGAAAGGATGGAAAATATAAGCTATGGAAATAATAAAAAAGAGCTATGGTAGCTCTACTGGTACCAGATAAAATAGACTTTAAGTCAAAACTTTTACAAGGGACAAAGAAGGTCACTATATAATGACAAAGGAGTCCATTCAACCATAAGACATAAACATTAAAATTATACATATATATATTAACATAAGTTCCGAGCCCCAAAGTACCTGTAACTCCTATATAACTACCACTAAGATACCCAAATTTAACATTTTTTAAACATTTTGTCTCATTTGTCATAGCATTCAATCTTTAGTTATCTATATATTATCTATCTATCTATCTATCTATCTATCTATCTATCTATCTATCTAT